>JXSR01S008774.1:33830-57331 GCA_000969725.1 Ophiothrix spiculata
AAATTCGACCTTGGATGTGATTTTTGACTATGCTTAGCTTCAATGGCCCGTATCTCGTAATGTACTATGCCGGTATTAAGGTACCTTTCGATATGACGATCCACATATGTGACCGTTCATCATACCCCAGTTGTTTCTACTTTTCCAAGACCTTGCTATTAAGATTAAAATGACGCCATCTTAAACTTCAGTCGTCTTCGAAGGTCACCGCGCCGTGGAGTAAAACGTGACACGAGGGGGCTACTTAGTACAAACTTGACGGGCAAGCAAATTTGTGTTACCTTAGCTGTGCACTCAACTGTTAGTTATGCCCTGCCCTTCTTTTAACTTATACCCTGTTCAGACACACTAAAAAGTCGTCTTAAGTTGATATCGAGTCCAATTTTAATTTCAACATGACCTTGGATTAGCGGAAAGTAACTCGACTTACGACTATTCACACATGCTGTAAGCTTGTCAAAGTTGGTTAATTTGAATAAAACAAAATGGCTGCCAAAACAAGGGGTGAAATTTCAAAATTGGTCAAATCTTGTTCAAAACCACATCAACATGTTCCTCTCATCACAAGGAAGCAGAAAAATATACTTTTACCTGTGTCTGAAATATGGTTCTTGAGGTATAGCTAAAAATGTGAACGGTCGAGCTCGATATTTCTAAAACTCAAAGCGAGACCATAATCTTTAAATATCATGCGAAAGAATCCATCCATTTTTATCATTATTATGTTTAAAATCTGATATTTTGTATTCTGTCCGATATCCCTGTCCAAAACTGTCTACACAAAGTGATAGTTTGAAGTGTGTTAGGTCAATTGTTGCCATGGTAGCAGGAAAAACAAAATCCATATTTACCATTGCATTGGTGCCTGTATCACAAAGTTTTCCTTGACCTGTAACCATAGCAACAACTGATCCGATGCACTGCTAACTATTACATTGTGTTAAGCACAAAATCAGACCCTTTTTTTGGAATCCCATAGGGTCAAATCTGTGATCTCTGATATGACCTTTCACATTTTTGGCTATAACTCCAGAACCATATTTCAGACATAGGTAAAAGTATACCTTTTCTGCTTCCTTGTGATAAGAGGAACATGTTGATGTGGGTTTTGAACAAATTTTAAATGTCACCCCTTGTTTTGGCAGCCATTTTGTTTTATGCAAATTAACCAACTTTAACAAGCTTACATATTCCTACATTTTATATATGTTGTTTGGGTGGTCATCAACAGTTAATTTCAACCAGAATATCTTGTGTTGCAATTTTGTCTATGTTAAATCAACAATTTCTCATCGCATCTTATATACATTGTAATGCCATAGTTATCTAGTTCACAAATATCTACAAATATTGACACAAACATGATATGCTAGCATAAAAGTTTGATGTAGATTGCATACTTTATTACACACAATAACATTAATAACAAAATCTCATTTACAAAGGCATTAAGGCTACAGTTCTTTTAGAGCAGAACGTCATGTTTACTTCAAGTCTTTGCCTAGTATTCAAACAGATGCTATAATACGTGACACTGTAAAACAAGCTGTTGACAGAATCTATTCCTTGCATTCTAGATTCATCTTCCATGACATAACCCATAATGGCACTTTTTAGCAGATAAAAGTTAGCTGCAAATGAATGCTGTAAGTGGGGAAAATAGTATGCTTACTTGTTGGTACAGTGGAACCTCTTTAACACGAAATCTCTTAACCCAAAAATTCTGATAACACAAACTAAATTTTCAAGTCCCTGGCTCTGAATTTGTATGTAATTAATAATGGATAACACAAAGTCCTGATAACACAAACTAAAATGTGTGGCCCTACAGATTTCGTGTTAAAGAGGTTCCACTGTATAATGACACTCGTCAATAATCTTTTAGAGGCAAAATCAATAAAATATTGACTTTTAGAAAGTACAACATTGTTCCTATTAATCGCCCAGTGGGCGTTGAATTTCATAAAAAGTGGGTGTTTAATTAGAGATCAATTTTTTGACACTTTCCTTGCCCAATAATGAAATGACGAAAGCTGTTTCAGGCACTTGTTCAGCCCATTTGATTGCACATCATCAGCTGTTGCCATGTTCTAGCTATATTCGTCCAAGATTTTAATAAGACTTTCAGTCTTCGACATTATACAGGGTGTATCAAAATGAAGTTATTAATGTGCCTCTATTTCAAAAAGTATAACACATTATGTAAATTTATAGGTAAAATAGACCATTGTCTTTCCATAACAGAAAAAATAACAGATGTGTGACAACCGTTTCAAAAATTATGGTCAAATTTTTAAATTGTAAATAAAACCGGTTGCGCATAGTCAATAAAAATAACGACAGATCCTTATGTTTTTTCACCTTTTACAAAGACTAGAGAACTTTAACATTACATGCATGTCAGATTAGGGCTCTGTAAATACAGTGCGACACTTTGGCAATTCGCTTTAAACATTGATCAAAAGATGTCGATCAATTCGTTAGTGTCTTTGGCTTACAACTAACCAATATGAAAAAGACCTTAGGACATCAAACCAATTGATGTTGGGAAATCATTACTGATACCACAACAGTGGAGAATTTAAGTTTCTAGGAACATTGTTTTCTTTGTGTGGACAAGGAAATAGCCTTGTTAATGAAGTGTGATAAAAAAAGGCAGACAATGGTCAAATATCCAAAGTGTATCCAACACATAAACTGTAATTACAAAGCAAAAATGGACAGGATTTAGCCTTCAAACATCATAAGTTATTTGTTTCGTCTTATTTGATCTTCTTTTTAGCTAAAATTTTTACCTTCAGTCAAAATTGCATGTGTGGTACCATGCAATCTTTGCACCAATGATTTTATTTACAATTTACAAAAATGACCATAATTTTCGTATCGGTTGTTGTACATCTGTAATTGTTTCTGTTATGGAAACAAAATGGTATATTTTACTTACAATTAGAAACAAATTTCAGAAAAAATTGTCAGAAAAAAATAGGGATGGGCATTTAATAGAACATGGGCGTTTAATAGGAATAATACGGTACATCTTATTCTGTCATTGACATGGTATAAATATATTTCATTCTTTGTCGATCCCTTAAGCTTACTGTCATAAGCCATACTTCTTTGTCAATGCACTCAGTTCTTCATCAGTTTGTGTCTTCCTAGTTTTGCAATATTCCAAGAGGTGTGTAGCAACTGTAAATAAAAGGTAAGTAAAATTACATTAAAGGATTATATTATAAAGTCATTGTGATAAGAAGGCTGGGGGTGAATGGGTATTCTGACCAGGTAACTACCTGTGTTACCAAAAAGGTGAGACCTGGACAGGTCTTGAGACTTGCAATATAGGGTATCAAAATCAACCTAGTACTCTGCAAGTCTCACTTAGGGTATCAAATTTGTCTTTTAAGTCTCCGATAGGGTATCAAAATAAGAAAGAAAGAGTTGAATTAATGACAATGGTGCCATAAATTGCCAATAAAGCAAATACCCTGAAATACTTCTTAAAAGTGTTCAAATGGTGTAGAGTAACATTATACCTATGATTTCTTGTAACAATTATTTTGACACATTTGTGTGTGGTCCGGTCTCGGATAGGGCATATTCACTTGCACAGATATGGTCCCGGATAGGGTATCCATTTGAAAAAATATAGTAGATTTATGGTCTCAGATATGATATCATTTCACCCATTTTTGCCAAATTTTGGTCTCACATAGGGTCACCTTTGGAACCTGCAGAACTTGGGTGGTTACCCAGGCACAAATATCAGTTACCACTAGGATAAGATCTGGGAAGACTTATTTGTACTCTGGATTAGCTTGGTCGTCAAATTGTGCTGAGATATATTTGGGCAGAAAACCATTACAAAGAGCCTCCAAGTGTCAAAAGAACATCCAAAATATTAAGTACAATAACTCGCTCTCCTCTATAGGTGATAAAATTGATGGTGACCATTCATAGAGAGTAAATGGCCCATTCTCCAGCAATATGTCACACACATAACCGAGCATATTTACCCCTCTCCTTGAAGATCAAAATGGTTTGGAGGCTGGTTTTGTTTGGATTGTATCAATTCTCTACCAACTGACCGCTGCGTTGGCAACGTTGCTCCCAACTCATGACTGGAGCACCACACTTGAGTTAAACTTGAGTTAAGGGCACAGTTAACCCCTCATTTTCAGAAATATATTATGCTTTGTAACTCAGTAACCAATAATTAAATCTATATAAAAGTATACATTTCTAGATGTGGATTTTCATGAAGAAGATGATGGTTAGGTCAGTTTTGGACCAAAATGTTTGATTTTGGACAAAAGGTCCAAAAACTCTTGTTCTTGGACCACTATATTTGTAAACAACCTAACTAAATTTTGAAAAAATAAAAGTTGGACCTCAAATGCTTTTTAGAATCTAGAAACACGTCTAGGAATGCATTTCTCAATATTTTGATTTTTAACTTACTTTTTGAAATATTGCCAAAACAAGGTCCAAAATTGGCCCAAAATGATTTTTGGCCTATTTTTGACAATAATTCCCAGGATAAGCACCAGCAGAAACCCTCTTCCTAATCCTAACATCAGTAGAGCCCATTTGAGCACCTTTAAACTTTCAAACTTAAATCACTTCTTTGAATTTCAAATCTGTTCAACTGTGAACAATGTTTAGCTTAATTGATTTCTTCACCCCGTTCACCTCAATCACTTAACCAGAAAGCAGAGCAGATGGGATCCGAAGTAAACTGGAGTTATCTCCGGATTGACAAAAGCAAATGAGATGAAACAAACGGTATTGGAAAGATTGGTCTTTTTTCTTTAATATGGTGCCCAAAACGACCTACTTATGATGAGACTTTATATTGAAAACAAGTCGTTTTCAATTGTACAAATTTTTTGAGACAAGCTGTAGAAGTAAAGTTGTGCCCTTTTGTCATTGGGTGGGAGAAAAGCTTACCTTGTTTTTCTTTCTTTGACATAAACATAACATTCATGTCAAATCTTTTCACTTGAGAAAGATATTTCATCACTTCATACACTGGCTCATTGTTCCTGCAGGGAAATAAAACAAAAATGATCTTCTTTGGATAAAAAATAATAAAAAAGAAGGTACAATGGCGGTAAAGTGGTTGTTAGACCCTGGTCTAAAAAAGTATATCTTCCACTATTTTAGTTCTTTTGGATGACAGAATTTTGAAAGGTTTTAGATGCTGGAAAGGTAACTAACTGATTTGGAGGAAATGTGTCAAATTTGTGATCAACTCTCATGCCGTAATTACAGTGGAAGAGTCTGGCGCTCCCAATTAATCTGTAACCTGTGCAGGCAGCCCCAGTTTACCCTAAAAATCTCTGAGACACCCTGTAGGTTATATAGGCCGATCTACACTTAATCAGTAATTGGTGATTCACGATCCTATTTTTCTATAATCGGCCCGATCCGACAAGACAACATCGTTTGATCCTTAAAAAAAAACATCACTGTACATGTATAGCGCCAGTGGCAGTCGAGATAAACTATTTATATAGTAGACAATAATATTAAACATGGCGGCCCTCATCCCGTGTTAAACAGCTTAATTTTTTTTCTACCACTTAGAATGAGGAAAGTTATAATTTTGATAAAATTTGTAGTTGCTAGGACTTTCATGATAACTATAATGTAATAATAATAGTTAGTAAGGCAGAATGCTTGCATTTTAAACAATATTCATGGATACTTCCACGCTACTTCTTCATGCCGTTGTGGTATAATGGATCGGTTGTTGAATCGGCAAAGTTCCTGTGATTTTGCTGATCCCAATTCGTTACCGATCTTGCAATAATTGTCCGATTTCAGATCAGCCCGATTCAAATCGGCCCATCCTTAATGTAGGTATACTTACATTACATAATGCTTTTGTAAGAGCACTAGTATCTTCATTAGCATGGTGGAGTCTAAGGTTTGCTGGAATAACACAGGTAACTTCTCTGGAGAAATTTGCTGCAATATGAACCATGTAATACAAACACAGTTATTTAATATAGATATGAACTTCAACTGATCCTACATTAAGTTTTAATTTGATTGGTTAATTCACTGATAAATATGCATACAGAAGAAAAATAAATTCTAAAAAATACACACTTTTTATCATGCAAAATGCAGGTATCAAAATAAAATCCATATATACAATAACTGATTTTTTAAAACAAACATTTCAGAATTGTAAATTGCACATCCATGTTCATTATATCCAGGAAACTGAACCTTTACTTGCACAATTGAGGCAGATATAGGTGAAGCACTAAAAGTGCATGGATAAAACCATGTTATGTGTAAAAGAATGTGTTTGTTAAATATTTGCCATGCACTAATATCATCCAGTATAAATTGTACAACACTGTGGTTTATTCTGATACACAAAAATATGTCACAGGTCCAATATAATATTTGTAATGCATCCAAGGAATTTAAATAGTAGAATTGGTACTAAAAAAAATGAAAAAAAAAGACAAATACAGAGAATTTGGAGAAAAAAAGCCCCCCAAAATGGACTGGAAATATCAAAATAGCTCAAATTAAGGCAAATGAAAATTTTCAAAAATACTAGTTTTTGGAATCACGTGATCCCCCTGACCGACGCGATCCCCAAAAATGTAGATGTTCAAGAAGAATGAATGCATTGTTTACGAATGACATTTGACCTTTGTTATGTGACCTTTGACCTCATGAACATATGAGGGTTCCCGCCGTTCTTATATGTGACCCGTCATATCAAAAGGTACTTTACTTTAAGAGTCTCTCAGACAAAATCTAGATTTTAACGCTGCTTTAAAGAGACATTTCTAAGCTTTAAAATGATACCTTGTTTGTAAAAATTTGAGCAAAGATCCATGAAGATATGATAGAAAATACAACATTTATTCTTATTATTTCTATTGTATTTTACCACCTTGTATTGCCTATATCTAAATATATGCCTTGCCGGTATTAAGGAACCTATTGATATGACGGGTCACATATATTATATCCAAAACCCAAGTTTGGTTCCATTCGGAGTTTATGAGGCCAAATTGACAATTTGCAACTTGACTTCAGATGACCTTTGACCTTAGTATGTGACCTTTGATCTCACCCACAAATGCGGGTTCCCATGCTGCATGCATGACCAAGTTTGGAAGTATGCAGAAGTTAGAGGCAAATGTCAGCCCTTTTTACAACGCTGAAGACGACGCAGACATCCACTACTATACCATGATAATTCCCTTCTACTTTTCAAGCCAGGGGGATAAAAATAAGGAAATGAGAAGAAAAGAGGAACTCTCACATTGCTGCCAATTCATATTAGCATTTTTAAAGTGCTTCTATACCTGGAACAAAGTGCATATATAAGTATAAA
Organism: Ophiothrix spiculata; assembly: GCA_000969725.1. Lineage (NCBI taxonomy): Eukaryota > Metazoa > Echinodermata > Ophiuroidea > Amphilepidida > Ophiotrichidae > Ophiothrix > Ophiothrix spiculata. The sequence continues at coordinate 41,200 of JXSR01S008774.1, forward strand.
CTAAAATATGATACAAAGAATAAAAAAGCAAAACTACATTGATGGAAAAAGATGATGCTTCAAAGCTTTCTTAGATGAAGTAACAAAACTAGAACTGAACTGTCCCTGAAGTGACAGAGACCCTGCCAATTTCCATTTTTATGTGTGGAATAAATATGTCACCTTGTACTTGGAAATTATAAAATTAGACCTTTGGACTCCCAGGAAAAGGTCGGATGACAGGGTCACCATTGACACTTGAAATCGCTGGTCGAAGACGAAGAATTTGACATCTTAAACTTTAAAATCGGACAAAGTTGATAATTTGACCTTTCTAATGACCTTTTTTTGACCCTTGACCCCCAAGGAAGGGTCGAACGATGGGGTCACTATTGACACTTTTGATCGCTGGTCCAAGACGAACGATTTGACACCTTAACCTTTGAAATAGGACAGACTTGAGAATTTGACCTTTCTTTTGACCTTTGACCCCCAGGGAAAGGTCGGACATCGGGGTCACCATTGACACTTTTGATCAGTGGTCCAAGATGAACCTTTGAAATAGGACAGACTTGAGAATTTGACCTTTCTTTTGACCTTTGACCCCCAGGGAAAGGTCGGACATCGGGGTCACCATTGACACTTTTGATCACTGGTCTAAGACAAACAATTTGACACCTTATCTTTGGAAATTGGACAAAGTTGAGAATTTGATCTTTCTTGTGACCTTTGACCCCCAGGCAATGAGGTCACCATGGACACTTTTGATTGTTGGTCAAAGACGAACAATTTGACATCTCAAACGTTGAAATCGGACAAAGTTGAGAATTTGACCTTTCCATTGACCTTTCTTTTGACCTTTGACCCCTAAGGAAGGGTCGGACGATGGGGTCACTATGGACACTTTTGATTGTTGATCCAAGACGAACAATTTGACACCTCAAAAGATGAAATTGGACAAGGTTGAAAATTTGGCCTTTTTATTTGACCCATGTGAACCAATTTGACCTCACACATTTTTGTCACCCCATAACTAATTGTGGACAATGTCAAGAGTTTTCATGTCCCCAAATTTCATGACCATACCATGTAATGTACATGAGTTGAAACTTTTTTCGTGAAAATCAAGTTTTTGACCCTGTGACCCCTACGTGACCTTTAAGGGGTCAGGGGTCAGGTGACATAAATGGGAGGTAGCCCTGGTCCCTTCACCTGAGTTTGGTGAAAATCGGTCATTGTATACCAGAGTTATGAGACATCAAAGTGTTGCCAGAAGAAAGAAGCAGAAGAAAGAAAGAAACACGTGAGATACCGAACCCTGCCAAAGCCTTTGGTAGGGTAATTACATTCTCTCATGCTCGCTGGGAGCTTGCTAAAGATACAGTGAGTAATAAACAAGAAAGTCCTGATTTAAGTCTTTTATTCTCTTTATTTTTTTAATCACCTGTGCGCCTATTCGAAACTGGTGGGGATAGAAAGCATGAAAAAAAAACCTTATTAACTCAAATATTATTACTACTCTCTTAGATCTATCTCAGGGAACAAGAAACAAGAAACAGTTGCTGATCAAGTTTTAAACTTGAAAGTCTTGATGGTGTTATACTCATTAAGGCGGGTGACATCTGATTTTGAGCGCAAACTTACCCTACCAGGTCGATAAAGGGAGATACACTCACAAAGATATTCAGGTTCAGTACCATTGAGACCGTTATAGACATGACTTAAATTCTTGAATGCTATTTGTCCTTTTTTGGGAAGCTAATGGAATTAATTTCTGTAAGTGTCTGTACCTCAATCAATTTAAGATTTCTAGAATCTTGATAATGGAAATATGCATATCCAGCTATAGTGCAAGTTACATACAATAAATAAAAAACATTGAAACGTGGTACCACGACAGTTTGGATGTGATGCTGTTTGTCCGTCAAATATGACATGCCCCGACCTGACAAGCTACCAAGTTTTTTACCAAGAAAATTGGGAGGTGCAATAAGTCAGATCCATGAAGTACAATTCCCCTTTTTCAAAATTCCTTAGATGCTCAGTAACTATGCCATAAAAAATATCCGATGATGTGCCATATTGCAAAATGCGTTAATTAGATTGGCGATAGCAAAGAACTCTGTATGCTGTGCACTAATACTAGCAATTAAAAATCTGTCTAACCTTGAAATATTGGTACATCTGTTCAGGATACTTGTCAAGTTTCTTTAAATCAGCTTCAAGCTGGAAGGAGGAATGTGGAGTGGGTGGTATCGACGGTGGAGAGGATGTCCTGATAAAGGGTTCTGATGTTGATGAAGACTTCAGTTGTGGATTGGTAGCAGCTTTGCTTGTTTGCCTTGAGTTTTCACTAGATGAAAAAAAATTGTACTAGTTAGTAAGTTCTTGAGAAGATACTTCACAAGAGTCATATTTTCTTGCAAGGCTACTTAACCCTCATCTAACCAAGCCTATTTTTGTAACACGCCTAACCAAGGCATACTTGCCAACATTTGAAAACCTAAAATAGGAACATCCCAGCGTAGCGAGCAACGCCAGTGGAGCGTGCATGGCAGGGGGTTCAGGGGGCTGCCTAGGTCCCTGGCCGGGTCAAGGGGCTGAGCCCCTTGCGGGGGTCCAGGGGCAGCGGCCCAGAAGCTCATGGGTTTTAGGGTTTCTGAGAGCAAAAGAAAGGCTTTCTGAAGGACTTGGATAGCACAATAAATCATGATTTAAACACATAATAAAACATACATACACTACATACACAAGCAAGTACTACAGTGCTGAGTAGTTATAGTCCTGTTCACCTCTTTCCGAGATGCCAGCATTTGAAGAAGTGACGTAATTTACACCTCTTTTTATTGGTCAAATAGCGGAGACGCGTAAAAAAAAAAAATCAATTTTGACTACTTTCCTGCGTGCAGCTTCGCTAGTGGTGTGTGTTTACGTGTTTAAACTTCTGCATTGTACAACTGCATGGCTTAAAGCAAAACAGTAAATACAACTTTTTTGAAACATTCGTCTCCTTGTTTCCTTGGGCAAGAAACTTTACTCTACTTGCTCCGTGGTTCGGAAGTCACTTAAAGCCGTTGGTCCCCTGTATGAATAGACTCCTTCATGGGGTATGCATCATGCAAGTACAGTGTATCATTGATTGGTTGATATACATGGTTATTTTGGAGAATTATTGCAAAATACCTTCCTCTGTGTTAGATTGAGTCTGATGGTCTATGTTGGATGATTGAGACTTCCTCCTGAGACAACGCCCCAAGAGGAAGTCTTGATAATCCAAAATGTCTGGAATAGTATTTAGCGATGCTTTCCCTCATGCTATTACTAACCAATAGGTTACAAATCAAAATTACAAAACAAATCAAATTTTGATGAATAAGAAACAAAAAGGGAAAAAAGACCAAAAACAAAAATCATTATGATTTTGAAATACCAAACTATCTGATTGGAAGAGAAGGCATGTTGTAGATTTGAACCCAATTTGTTGTTGTAATGTATTTATGGATTTGAAACCAAGCCGTGATCTTGTTGTAATGTGTGAAACTGTACAATATTTCACATTAAGTGAATGGCAGAGAGTCCAAAGACTCATGCAAGCACAATTAAAGAGAGTCCCAAATGGACTTATTAGCCGTAAGCAAATTTTTTCCCTTGTACCCTCTTAAATTACTGATCTTACCTTTGTCTGTCAGACCTTTCAACTGATTTTTTGTATGTCACAGTGCTTGCAGCATTATCACACACAGAAGAATCTTTACCCTTGGGTGAGATCAAGCCTTTAGGGGATGATGTCTGTTTGGTGTTTGATGTGGTCCTTGGAGAGTCTGCTTCGGAGTCTGATCCTGTGCCAATTTCTTCAATGACTATCCTTTTCAGTGGTTTCTTGAATTAACATAGAAAATAAAAGCAAATATATAATCGCTTAGAGAATTCAGAGTTTTGACAATTATGCAATGCCATTACACTTGGTGGTATAGGCAGTCTGGTAACTCCCCTTCATATCTATGTATGTAAATTATAGGTGCGCATTTTATGTCGTGAGTGAAATGAGACAAAATCAATGCACACGCTGTCAATTTTGATGCACCAAATTCACGAGGCCCGTAGGGGCCGAGTGCATTGGACAGCAATCAAATCTATCACAAGTGCATTGATTTTGTTTCATTTTACGAGCATAATGGAAAGCAAAACTAGACAAATCATCACCCGACAAAAACAATGAAACATTCATACACTCTTAATGCCTGCCACGCAAACTGGTACGCAACAAGCCAGTGCATTGTGAATTTTCAATCCGCCCCACGTACTTTATATTCATGCGTTCTGATTGGCTAGGTGATACGCAGAGTGTATGAATAACAGATAATGACTTACATTTGATCTTAAATGGATGGGCTTCTCTATAGCTTGCACAATGTTGGTTGGTTCCTCAGATTTCTTCATTTTTTCTTGCTTCTCTTTCAATAACTTGTCTATTCTTTTGATTTCAGCCACCGCCTGTTTGTTGGTAGATTCAAGGTTTAGAACCTGCTGGAAATCTATAGGCCAAGTAAAAATTCATTGGACAGTATATAAACAAAAATCCATAGTTCAGGGCCCAATTGTTTGTAAATCCAACCCTTACCCGGATTTTTATTCACATTGTCCAACAAATTTTTGTTCTGCCTATAGGAAAGTAGAGACATCAAAATGTGGTAATGTGATGGTAAGATTATATTTTGAGGTGATTGGTTCAGAACAAAACTAAAAAGTTATATAATGCTCAACATAATACGATAATCTAACCCTCATTAAATGAACTATTTTCTATAGAATACGCAAGGTTTCCAATCAGGTTCAATGGAAATTATTGTCAAAAGGTTTGATGTCCTGCTATCGATTCGAGCTAGTTTTGGAGAAAACCATATTGGCTTCTTTGTTTGATTTAATGGGCTTAATACTTATTTATTCATAAATCATTTAGGCCACATTCATGCTGTTGTTTGTTACGAATAACAAAACTAAAACAATGTCAACATACGTGTATAAGTTTTTAGCTGATGTTAAATGGTATATTGTCAACGTTAACAGGCCTAAATACTGTTTCAGATGCCTGCTTTCTATTATTATATTTCCATTATAGAGATTTAAGTCAATGTGGCCATATTTATTCACATTGTTGGCCAATGTATGCCAGCTTTGGTTTTATATCCATTATTTTTTTGTAAGAAAGCGGACTTTATTTTATTATGGCCATATATCTGTTATCGTTATATCAAATTTCTATTGAATTGACTAGATAAAGCATACAACCTCTCAGAATGAATGGAATCGTCGACACGCCCCCAAAATTTATAATTTGGTGTCACGATTAATCACTATAGATATTCAAACACGCCACAGAGTTGTTCATTGCGAATCAACAACGATGCATCCATGCGTCTGCGTATTTTTATTCTCGCGAGGGTGGCTTTAGCCACCCGAGCGTGATAAAAATACGCCGACGCATCAGATGCAGAGTTGTATTGCGCGAGGGTGGCTTTAACCACCCGAGTGTGATAAAAATACGCTGACGCATGGATGCAGAGTTGTTGATTCGCGATGAACAACTCTGTGGCGTGTTTGAATACCTTTCAACAACGAAAATCTTCAAAAACGTATGAATTAAATTGTAAATGTTTTCAATTTAATAGATAGGCCTACCAATCTTCATAAAATTATTTAGCATACCTGAAGCAAAGCACTAATTTGTGAATGTTTGTTGCTTTGACATTATCAATTTTTTCCAAGCACTGGACTTTTGCACGTACTATAAGTGCTCGACGCGCGATGATCAGTGCGCCATCTTTTGTGTACTGCGTAAACGCACTTCCGTAAACACTGTGACGTGCGTAACACACTAATTTGATTATCAACTGTGGATTCATCACCAATCAACAACAGCACGCTTCTGTAGAAGAGATACAGTGAGTTGTTGAATTCTTGCTCAAAGACACAATTCACTGACTTATATCTCTAAAAATGGTTACCTTTCTCAGCATCATCCAATTCTATCCTTGCAGACCAGCTCCTTGCATAAATTTTACCAACCCCATAAACGGTTATCTTTATTAGCGCCATCTAAATTGCCCAATCCTATCCTTGAAGACACGCTCCTTGCATAAGTTTTACAACCCTGTAAATGGTTACCTTTCTTAGCGTTATCAAATTTACCCAATTCTATCCTTGCAGACACGCTCCTTGCATAAGTTTTACCAACCCTATAAATGGTTACCTTTCTTAGCGTTATCCAGTTTGCCCAATTCTATCCTTGCAGACACGCTCCTTGCATACGTTTTATCAACCCTATAAATAGTTATCTTTCTTAGCGCCATCCAAATTGCCTAATGCTATCCTTGAAGACCCTCTCCTTGCATAAGTTTTACAACTCTATAAATGGTTACCTTTCTTAGCATCATCCAGTTTGCCCAATTCTATCCTGGCGGACCCTCTCCTTGCATAGGCTTTGACATATGTACAGTCCAATGAGATGGCTCTATTGCAGTCTGCTTCGGCTTCACTGTACCTGCATGGTAAGTTGCATGTATTTTCAAAAACTAAATATTGCACATACATATCTTATTTCTTCAAACTGGATCATTCAAGAACATCAGAAGAATGCTCATTCAGTATGCAAGTTAAAAACAATACATGTATGAGTGTGATGAGTTGAATTTAATCTAAATAGGTTAAAAATATAACTTAATAAAATGCGGCTGCAGATATGGCAAACAACTTCATTTTTCAGGACAGATGAAAAAACTTGCCTAGATTGTATTTAAAAAATCATTCAGAAGCAAAAGTCTGAATCACATTTTACACCAGCTTTTTGTATATAGTTGGGTCATGACTGCTATCAAGAAATTTAATAAGGGTATTCACAATACATTTGTGTGGTTTATCTTGCACACATATAATCTTGCACACAAAATTTCTGGAAAGCCTAATTTGAATTTGCAAAGGTAAACTTTGGAACTAATTGGTTTTTAGAATCTAGAAATGAATGACCGGGTCTGGTTTTCTCAAATTTTTGAGCTTTATTTCAGTTTTGAAATATCGCAAAAAAATAGGTCAAAGGTAGCCACTTTTGTCACAAACAATGACAAAAATTGCCACTTTTGAACTATTTTTGACAATATATAAAAAATAAAGTGAGAATCAAAAATTTGAAAAAAAAAAGACCTTGGAAATTGATTTCTAGTTTCTAATAAGTAACCTAGTTCCAATTTTTACTAAAGCAAATTTTAGTTAGGCTTTCAAGATATTATTGGCAAAAAAAAAAAAAAAAAGGAACAAAATCGAAGGTTTTGTCAAAATTTAGCACCTCCATTTTGTTCAGCATGCAAATCCGCTTCTAGAAATGTATACTTTTTTAATTGAATTTAATTTTTAGTTGGTGAGTTACAAAGTAAAATTATCTCCAAAAATTAAGGGTGTCAGCCCTTAATTTCCAACGTTAACTTTGCTTTACAACCAACTTTTTAAAGAGCCATAACTTCACTTTGAGTGTGAAAAATATTCATTAGGGCGTTCCTTTTCATTCCTATAACATGGTCTAAAACAGTGATATGTCCTGATCACACTGTACAAGTTTCTACTTAATTTACTCAAGTATTACAAGGTCCTACAGATAATTTTAAAGATGAATTTCTTAATTAGTAAACAGAATATAAGTACCTTTTCAGTTTGAGCAGTGCCATTGCTCTGTTTGCTGGTAAGATACCATTGGTTGGGTCTGCTTCCATCCCTGCTGAATAACATTGTACTGCTTCGTTATATTTGCCAAGCTTGAAAAGAGCATTACCCTGCAGCAAATAGAATAATGAAAAAAAAAGGCGGGGGGGGGGGGAGTGAAAAATAAAATTAACAATAAAAGTATCCTGCATAACAGTAGCAATAATTGTTATCTTACATTAACCCTGAGGACTAGTACTTAAAATGTCCAGCCATGTATTTAGTATGTAGAGTTTTTCACAATCCACACTTGAAGCTTTATTATTAAGAAGTTTACATATCTTGTCATTCGTTTTATGTCGCTGAGATTAAGTTTTCAGTGTTATACCTGAAATTCCTGTGATTTCCCAACAAATATACAAAATGTCGTAAGTCTGTGAATCTCAAGACTATTGATATTTCCCATTCACAATGTTGTAGAATACAAGGGATATGCTCTGGATCTTGTTACAAAATCTTATTTTGTTCCTTGTACTTCTAAGTTGACAAAGTATAGGAATTCTGATGTTAAAGCAATACTATAAAATGTTAAAAATGAATTAGTGCCCTCTTGTCACCTATAACGTTTGATTTTTTTTAGCCTATTGGGTTAGCTTTTGGAAGATATTATTACTCTCCAAACGCTTTGGCTTTACCCTTTCCAGTCTGACCATTTTTTCCACCCCAGGCTGAAAGCATTTTAGCTCTTAACTTGGTTACCAAAGTAACTTCAAATTATCTTTAGAAATATTCTATATAATTCAGTGGGACTTCAGCATAATTCATATGTATGAACTGTACACATTACCTGGGAAAGTGTTTTTGAAGGTAAGAGATAGTGAAAGAAGTTATACTTCAGTTTTATTTTAGGCGTCTGGGGGACGTCCTACGCCTGAGCTGACAGTAATTTAGGGTGTCCCCCAGATGCCAGAAAGCAGGAAAAGGTTAAATATGTTATTTTTTTCTGTTATGGCCACTTGTTGAATTAAATTTGGCATCCAAAATTTAATTCTAGATGTATTAGTATTGGAAAGCAAGCATGTGCTCTTTATCCATTTTCTGGTGGCAAACCTTAATGGACCAGATTTTATTAAAAGCTGTAGGGAACAAGTTGGTTCACGAAACCAAATGTCTCTCCTGATGGCGGGTCATAAAGGATTTAAGAAGAAAATCTCATTTTTCAAAAATGGTCACCTTCCTGGTGAGTGTCTGGCCAAGTGGAACCCCGGTTTTGTCCATGTGGGGACAAGGGTTCACAAGTTTTGGCCATAATCTTGAAATGACCTCAGATGACCTGAGGTCATTTTTTTGACCCTGACATAAACCAAGGTCAAGTTGTTGACCAATTTTGGAAATTTGATCTCAAATGACCTCAAACCTTGACAGACCACGACCTTGGGTCAAGGGCTATCCAAGGTCAAAGTTTGATCTTTGTTTAGTCAAGAGTTCATAAGATATTGCTGTGACCTTGAAATGACCAACGGTCCTTTTAACAATATATTTTTTGCTCCATTTCTTTTCCCCTTCTTTAACACATACCTTATCTTTCTCTGCAATAGCTTCTTGAACTTTTCTCCTCTTTTCTTCCATCTCTCTCTCCGCATCACTATCCGTCTCGTAGTCTGTGGAATCAGAGGCTGCTCTCTCTCCCTCATCACTATCAACTTCAGCACATGCTTTATCCTGGATTATGCAAATATGTCAAACAAAATTCATGCATAAAAACAGAGTAAACAGTACCAACTGACTGAGCAGAGGAACTTTGGATGGATCAAAATAGATTCAGAAGATGTGTAAAATCCATGGAAAATAGTATAAAACGATTTCCTACATTGTCAACATCCAAAGGGGTAGAAACAAGTGGTCTCTATGGGCCGTATGCACTTAAGAGGACTCAAGTTAGTCCCGGACTAAGTGAAATTGAACATTTTGAAAAATAGCACATTTTGAAAGAAATCTAGCAGGTTTGAGTGCCAATTTCAGAAAAGAAGAAGAAAAAAAAATCTGCACAAATTTTAAACTTTAAGCTAATATCAAGATGAAATTAGCAAAATTATCATACAAATTTCAAAATGTAAAACATTTGTAATTTTATCATACATCTTTTGTAAGTTCATGCGGTATATTGGGTTAACGGTATTTCGTCTGTAGCTGTCTATGTATGGCCTGCTTCTTGCCTAAGTCTGTAAGAATTCTGTTGTTTTTGTATCACAAAATATCTTTGTGTCACAACTGGTACCTTCAGTCATCTTAGCGTGATATTGTTTCGGCAACCTTGCTAAGTAATTATGTAGGGGTAGATGTACCAGAAATGGTTACATGTAGAAAATTGATGAGTGCATAAACTATATAGCAATTGGAGAATTCAAACTTTGCATTAGACGTACGTTTGAAACATACCTTTGCTAGATGTTTCAAAATTTTTAAAAACTGGACCAAGGAAAATTGGGCTTCTATAATGCTGTGATATCAAAATTCAAGAGTGTCTAGAAGAGGGTTGTAATATAATTTGTGCAAAGTTTCGTTTCTCCAGCTACTATATATATTTTGCACACGATTAATTTTTCTTCATGAAACCTTTATTTATGGATTCCTGGAGATCTTCAGATCAGATTCCGCAAAAAATCAACAATTTTCCTTGAGTCAGTTTTTGGTTGCAAAAAGTTTGTACCAATTTTGTCAATCCTAGCACAGACACTGATAGTCAAAAAGAATATCGATTCCCTTTTCTTATGTTCACTCAATGGACTCACCACATCAAATTTGTCCCATGACCTGTAGTCATATGCTTTAATTCTCTTGGTCTTTGTTTGCGTCTCATTCTGGTCCTTGCTGTCAGTAGTTGATGGTTGATCCTCCACAACTGATTTCTTTTTCTTTCTGACTTTCTTCTGATGGAGCTGGTCTTGTTGATTCCTAACTGGGGGTAGTACCTATTAATGAAAATGGAATATGTCAGTAGTCATAAAATTGAAATAGATACCTTTTCAGAGTCATTCTTTTTGCAGCAAGTAGCTTGCAGGATCATCACGATCCCTTCATTCAGCGTGAGTGTGAATCCCCTCCTAGTCACATGACCATCCTCTAGGGCGGTCATGTGACAGCAGATCATCGTAGATGGCAGGCAGTTCATATCCTCCATCCCTGTTGAGTGTTGGTTGTTGAAGATAAGAGAATCTGTTGAAATCCGCAGCCAGCAACCAACACTCAACAGGGATGGAGGATACGAACTGCCGGCCATCTACGATGATCTGCTGTCACATGTCAAGTGATTAGGAGGGATTCACACTCACGCTGAATGAAGGGATCGTGATGATCCCGCAAGCTATGTGCTGCAAAAAGAATGACCTTCAGTTTACCCGCCCGTCAAAGGTATCTATTTCAATTTTATGATCATGACAGAGTCCAATATCAGTATAAACGCTGCTATGTCAGTAGTCATTAATCAGGGGTGTGAGAGGCCAGTTGACAAAAACGAGGAAAAGCAATGAATAAAAAAGCTGAAATTTTAACACAAGAAAATTTTCAAAAACGAGGAAATCAGCTGAAAAGAGGAACTCTCACACCCCTGATTAATTCAATCAATCAATCAATCAATCATACACTGTACTTGCAAGACATGCATACCCCACTAAGGAGTCTATTCGTACAGGGGACCAACGGCTTAGTGTGACTTCTGAACCATGGAGCAAGTAAAGTGCTTTGTCCAAGGAAACAAGGAAATGAAAACCGCCGTGCCTGGGGCTCAAACCCACATTGAATTTAATTAGAGCCTTAAAATATAAATATGCTGCAAAAGAAATGTCCTAAAGGTTATGACAGCACTTGATGTAACCATATGCCAAAATATTGAGTTCATGCTTTTTAGCCTGGGCATGGATTTGTTACATTAAAAGTGATTTTGTGCCATAATTTTGTCAGGGTGGAGGCAGGCACAGTTGAGGCATCAAGAAAATTGTGTATCAGTTTTTCTGTCATATCTTTTCAATAATTTGGTATGATTTTTAAGGGAATTAATTTGATTTTAAGTTGGAATAAACTAAAAATAATGGCCCATATTCCAGAAAGGTGTTGAGGTAAACCACGGTTTAACTGAACTTCAACTGTCCAGGAATGATATGCACCGTTGCAGTTTTCAAGAAGAACATTTCAATGAGCTGTGCTGTTGAGGATAATTAAAACTGTGGTTTAGCTAAACACCTTTCTGGAATACGGGCCCATGTGTTTAACTAGAGCATTAAACTAGTACAATTTTTTAGCTAATTTAGCCAGGGGTGAAAGTGGGTATGGACTTGCTTGGTATGAGGTATATGTACATTGTGCAACAATTTTTGTCATAATTTTTCAATAATCCAATGAAATATCATAATTTGTGTGTGAACCATCTACTACAAACAAATGCAAACCCACAAAATTCAACCAGCTGCTTGAACACATTGACAGCTATGGAAAGTCACAAGTCTAGTTGAATGATCAATCATGTGTTGCTTGTTCTGGTTTGTTTATTGCATTCTCTCTATACACTGTATGCAGCGCCCCCCAAAAAGGAGCATTTGCACAGGGGACCAATGGCTTTATGTGACTTCCGAACCAAGGAGCAATTACAGAAAATTTTCTTGCCCTCAAAAAACAAGTAGACATGGTCGGACCGGCATTGCCTCCAATGGGGCTCAAACCACAACCTCTGTATTACGAGTACTGCCCTCTCAACCGCTTTGCCATGCTCCCATAACTTCACTTTAAAATATTTGTCCATGTGAAAATGAATGACCTACGAAAACAGTGAACTTATTTGGTTCTCCTTTTAAAAATCAAAGCAAATTGAAGTAACCAAATTGGTATCTAAATAATCACAAGAAAATCCTTTATCAGGATCTTCATCGTTATCAATCTAATCATTTCTAAAACATTTAAAAGCCATTTAGGCCTATTACGTAAGCTGGTAATTGAAAGGTTCGTGGTTTGTTCATTTTTGTATTGACTCAACTGTATTTATTTCATGGCTGGCTATCGAATATATTGTTTGATTTCTGTTTCGAACAGCACAATTTTCATAAATTTAGTTCAAAAGGTTCCTTTCATGAGTATAGAGAAACAAATTTCTGTTTTTTCAAGTACCATTATTTTAATTTTATGCACAAATTACCGTTTTGTGATAGGCCATGGGAATTAATATTGTAGAATTGCGTCAGGGATTTTTGAAATCGCATGCACAGCAATGTTTCATTACTCATTATTGATTGAATGAAGGTTGTTTCTCGAGCATTGCACAAAAAGCTGTTTTCTGACGTCTTAATTGTCATCGCACTTGATCAAATGTATCCAAAGTTAAAACTCAGGTTTTACAAGTGTGCGCTTTAGCCTTTCATGGATACACGGGCCGGCGTTGCATTGCCTTGTTTTCTCTTGCTGCTTGCAAGGGTCTGTACATGCAATGACTACCACGCAATGCTGGTGAACTACCACGGGTAAACAACATCATTCTAGATTTTTTTTTCCAGTTATTTTTCGGATTCCAAACTTTAATGTTTGAAAGGAGTTTTTTCTAGGTTTGGTAATTAAAGGTTTATGTTCCTATTTTAACATGTGTATAAACAACTTTGAACTAATTGACCTTGATCTATGAAAAACAATTTTTTGTTTGCTCCTTGTTTACTACTCAGAGGCAAAACAAAGTATGCAACCCTGGGGATGAGGTTGTTATGAAAATACATAAGAAATAAAAATAGGTATACAAATTAACTTTACACTTTTTGCTATATATCTCAAAAACTATTTGGAATTTGTACGTGAGATTTTGGATTTATAATCAGAAAAATATTATATTATATTCGGGCTTTTATTTGACATCAAAACATGCAATACTTCCGGTTGAGCCCTGAGGATGAGAATGTGATCGGAACCTACACCTTTAATGAAATTTTTCCAAATAATGAAAAAAAAATGTGCGGTAGCATTTGGAGCAGGCCGGCGGTAGACGCAAATCTACAATATTACTTCCCATAGCCATAGGCTGTCCTATACAGCTTGGCTTGGGAATCTTGAGCAACTAGCGTCTATGTAACCTAGATGCAAACGAAGACGTTAAGTTGAAAATATTTTAACTTGCTAATGTCTGGGTAGCATCTTCGTAGCGTCTAAAATCAAACCAGGCAGACACTAGTGCTAGTGTGTTAAATTTTTCATAGTCTATATTATCGAAGTAACTATTCTGGTATATTGCATTCATTGCATTTGAAAATATGGCATGTAATGCATATTACTACTTTCGTCTGAACATAAAAAATGAGTTTATTTCTGCGCATCTGTTTTAAAGCTTTACGACCTTAAAATATTCTATCCTGTCACAAGGTAATAATGAGGTTATGTAAAAAAATGATTAAAATTGGATAAACGCCTTTTGAGATATGGTGAATAAAGGTTTTGTGCGGAAATACTTTAGAGCGGCAGTGTACATTCATGCCATATAGCGCAAGGTCAATGAAACCCGATCAACTCACTGCGATGATTTTTCCCATTCGTTGATCAGGTGGGGAGTAGACCCTATAGAAAATTCCTTAGAGAAATTACACGTGATGTCTGGTTAGCATAGATCTTCGTAGCGTCTAAAATCAAACCAGGCAGACACTAGTGCTAGTGTGCTAAATTTTTCATAGTCTATATTATCGAAGTAACTATTCTGGTATTGCATTCATTGCATTTGAAAATATGGCGTGTAATGCATATTACTACTTTCGTCTGAACATAAAAAATGAGTTTATTTCTGCGCATCTGTTTTAAACTTTATGACCTTAAAATATTCTATCCTGTCACAAGGTAGTTCCAATAATTGTAACTCAGGACCAAGTGTCCAGAGTTACAAGGAATATGTGGAGTTACATTGCCGTTTAAGCTTTCTAAGTTTTGACATGAAATAATTCAGAAATTAAAAACCCAAATAAATTTCTCTCAACACAGACAACATCTTTAAATAGTGGAAAATCATTACAAAACTAATTTAAATCCAAAGATGAAATTTATTGCTCAAAATCTGGACATAAACAAAGTTGAGGTTGTCAAATTCAGAAACCCAATGTTACAGCTTACAAGGTAAGTTTTGGCCCCAAAATCACACATTGTGATTCTAAATGTTAACAAATTACCTGTCATGAGATGCACAAGACTCTCAAGAAGCATATTAATCATAATATTTGTAAGCAACTTCAATATTTTGGCTGAATTTGCAGTGTGGACTTAGCCTCAAGATGCTCGGTCTACACATGCTTAAATGTCAGTTTTACTACATAGTATTTTCCATGACTTGACACTAAGTCAAGTCATGGTACCAGGACTAGTCACAAGGTAATAATGAGGTTATGTAAAAAAATGATTAAAATTGGATAAACGCCTTTTGAGATATGGTGAATAAAGGTTTTGTGCGGAAATACTTTAGAGCGGCAGTGTACATTCATGCCATATAGCGCAAGGTCAATGAAACCCGATCAACTCACTGCGATGATTTTTCCCATTCGTTGATCAGGTGGGGAGTAGACCCTATAGAAAATTCCTTAGAGAAATTACACGTGACTTTACCCAATGATACATTTTGTTGATCTTGGTTTCATGTCTTTCGCTGATAGCAAATCTTTTTCAGATGGAGCTCTATAAAATCGGGCACCGTCCATGGATCGACGATTGTTGACACTGCGTGATCACTGAAGAACATATAGGTAAAAAACAACATCCAAAATTTTCATTTTGGTCGACCCTAAATTAATTTTAGTGGTTTTGACAAAGTGACAAGCAAAAAAAAAAAAAAAAAAAGGTTTTCAGTAGTTTTTCAAGCATTTTCATTTAAACACGACGTACATTTACTTTTTTTGGTCCTTGAAGTGTTTTTTGGTGGACATTTAGGAATTTTTTGTGGACCTTTGTTTTGGCTACGGGCTTGCAGATTTCATCTTCAGTGGAAAAAAGAGCATTTCATTTAAATTGCAAGTGTCGTTCTTCTCAATAAAATGAAATCATCAAGATTATTTTGTGAATTTTTTAAAAAAAGAAGGTATGGTGTGTAACAAAATCCTGAATGCTAGCTCCATTGAAATGTATGTGTTGCAAGGCTGCTGAATTCGCTTTAGCGTCAGTGCCTCATTAAGGATATGACTATTATGAGTTCAGTGGCAGTGCTATCAAGCCTCAAGGAAGGTCAAGGAGTTAAGGGGCCTGTTAATCCCGGATAAAATGACAGTAAAAATTGTTTCAGTTACTTTTCCCGAAAAATGTTTAAGCAAAATCACTGTTTTTTTGCTTTTTTTTCAAATATATGGTCATTTTTGAACCAAACCAATAGCATAAGCAGATCCCTCGTCAAATTTCCTTTCTAGAAATGTATACTTTTCTTTACTGTAACTTAATATTTTTAGACTTATAAGCCAAAAAAGAAAGT
>JXSR01S008775.1:15253-27081 GCA_000969725.1 Ophiothrix spiculata
CAAAATAAGCCAATTTTAGCACAAATATCAAGGTTTTATATCGATTTTTGGCTGAAAATAGCAAAATTTTCGCGCGCTGCGCGCGCATTATAAACAAATTGAAGGTATATACATCGGGACGAAACATGAATTTCGGGACGGTAAATGTGTTAGCCCCCCTTGGCTTACATACCTTCGTACGGCCCTGCCCTTTAATGTGGCATCAAATGTAGCAAGCACATTTCTACTCTACAAGTGGCACGTACATTTATATACGACTTTAAAAATAATCATAGTCACAACATTCTACTATATAAACGGTCACCAAAAAATAAGTTCCCCCCATGGATGACCAGCCTTTGTCATGATAGAACTCTCAATTTTGAATACTTTTCTTTTGCATAAAATGGGTTTCTATTTTTAGAAACACTTGTGCACGAAACACATGTCACGATTTGATGAAAACATTTGTCGTTTTCTAACAACACTCATTTGTTTAAAAATCAGTTTTTCAAAACCGGCGAAAAAAAAGTTGCACTTGCGTATTTTGTGAAATCCCAACATGCTTTCATATTTACTTATTTTGTTGCACTCTATTTTAAGTCAGTGCATGTTCCACAGATAAAAAATGATTTAGACCCCTTCTCATTTTTAAATGAATTACCATGACTTAAATGAAGACATTGTCGGATTAAAAGTGCTGTGTCCACCGTTCTTCTCAACAAGTGGTAAAGCGATTTTGTGTTTAACATTGAACAAATTTTACGAATTTATTTGACATTTGGACCATATGGCATTTTTATACACCAGAAGAAACTTAGGCAACGAGTCATTGATCAAAATCCATATTTTCAACATGAAAACAAAGCACAGGTTAACAGTGCAGTGATCATTGGTGATATCGTGTAAAAGTGTTAAGCTTTGCAATCCGTTACCATTTTAGTTACCCTTGGTCGTTCAAGTTCCATGCCTTGGTAAATATATGCAGTAAGATCTCTGCTAATACTGTCTTATTGGGAAAATCATGTTTGTTTGCTCCTGAGTTTTGCATGATCATCTCAAGGTTTAGAGTATCCATGATTTCATTCCACAGATTCTCTCTCATGCACTTCCTCTCACATTAACTCTCACTTTCAAGCAATGCTGTTTCCATGACAGAGGCGTGACAGAATTTGGTGTCACATTATCATGCATGATATTGAAACCATGCAAAATAGTGTACTTTGGCAGCATAGTCAAGTTAATGCAATAAATGCCAAAGTCAATGTTCTTGTTGCCGGCCACAAGAAGGCTACAAGAAGTTAGATGCAACTTTTTTTCGGCTGTTTTCAAAAAATGATTTTGAAACAAATGTGTCTTGCTCAAAAGCGTCATTACCTTTCATCAAATGGTAGAGTGTGTTGTATTTTTATGCAGAAGAAATACAGCGAACATGCCGACTTCTGTCTTAACAAAGTTTAGTCATCCAAGGGGGGAACTTATTTTTTGGTAACCGTATATAATAAGGTTTGCAAACTGGATATACAAATTGGGTCACAATTTGATTGTAACATGGAATATTCATATGCAGCTTGTAATACATATTGCAGTTTATGTTATGATTACACTTAGGGGGCGGGAAAAACCCCTGTTTTATGGGCGAGTGGACCTTTCATGTAGACGGGTCAGTTGGGTGAATGTTTTTCTTTAAAAAAATTTGGCCCAAAATAACCCCAAAATCTGAAAAATATGGGAGAAAAAATAAAAAATTGTCAAAAAAAAAAAAAAAAATAAAAATGTAACAATTTTGGACAAAAATGACTGATTTTACAAGATTTTTGCAATGCTAACAAAAAAAAACCTCTTCCAAAATGTAAATTTAGGGTCGGTCAGGCCAGTAAAACAAGTTGTTGTTTTTTTCATCGCCTTATGGTTAATTAAACCACTGTGGAGCACTGTGGCGCAGTGGATAGAGCATTGGACTCATAATCGAGAGATTGTGGGTTCCAAGCCCCGGTCGGGTCACTGCAGTGATGAGTCCTTGAGTAAGACTCATTGCCCACATTGTTCCTCCCCACCCAGGTGTCAGAAATGGGTACTGGTATGTAAAAAGTACTGGGAAGGTGAATCAGACTCGTTTGTGCGGGAAGAGTGGCGTACCTCCCACAGACATACACAGTAGTGGAGTCTGGCCTAAACGCTAAGGAAATGGAGATGGGCACCACGGCCGTTAGCAAATAAGCTTCGGGTTCGACTTAACCTTACCTTATGGTTAATTAAATATAAGATTGGATCTTAATTTCACAGGAAATGGATTCCACAGAAGATATCAATATTCCAGCTACCCGCTCCCATCTCCCTGGCCAGCATCATTCTACCGGTATAGACAAGAAGAAGATGGTAGAGGAATGGTTAGAGGATGAGCAAGTACAGGAGAGGGAGAGGCAGGAGAAGATGAAGGATGAGGATGAGAGGAAACTAGCTGAAGAAGTAGCCATGAGGAATAGACCGGTGTCTATGAAGGTGATGGTTGAGAGAGCTATGCATCTACCGGCTGTTGAAGATGCTAAGAAGTAAGTATGGTATAGATGGGGTGGGGAGGAGCAGAAAAGGTAGTTGAGAGTAAATCCAGTTTTCATAATACACAATGCATTGACAAAATGTTTCTGAAGCTTAAAACAATAAATTATATTGAAAAGTTTGAGATTTTGGGTTGAACCTTCATCAAACAATCACCTGTTGAAAGTATATGCTATGGCCCGTTTTCAGTAAGATTTTGTGACATTCAGGAAGGCTTGACAAAATTGTTTTGCGCCATGATGCCAAATAATTTGAGTAATGATTCAAAGACAAATTTAGCATAAAATAGCATGGCATAGAAATAGTCCTGCTATTATGAAAACTACGTAAAACTGGTGATGTGGTTCTACTGATATTTTTCATCCAGACTCAAAATATGTTTCATCATCATCATCATTGTGTTAAGCCTTCTAAATGACAGAAAATCTTCCCTCATGATCAAGGAAAATATCCTAATGTAAAGCTGATTTCAGAAGATCTAAGTTTTATAATTGTCGCTACATCACAATGATATCATAATTGTCAAGCACGCAAGCTGCAACTTTCATTCTAGGAGACGTTTGCAATTTTATAAGATTTCGTCAATACAGATGTCAATTGATGATCCCAAGTTATTGCATTATCTATTAGATTGCAGAGTATTTCCCCAAGTTGCTATGTGAGTTTCCAATCAGCTGGGGAACCTTTGATACTGACACCTACAATAGCAAGTTCACAGCAACCCGTATGGGTATTTGAAGCCAGCATCAAGGTCAGCAAAGAGGTCTTAGAAAACCAGGTAAGAATTAAGGACCTTATTATGTACAGATGTCAATAATAACATGGTCAATACAACCAGTTTGGGATCTTTTTACCAACATCAAAGCCAGCATTGAAGAACTGTATATCTGCCGAGAGGCAAATAGGAATGACTTTTGCTGCAGTCTGAAGCCAGCCTCAAACGTTTGAAAAGATCTTGAGTTAAGAGGGTATACAGTACATATTCTCAAGTATGGAAATTTGAAGCGAGTACCAAGTTAGTTGAAGACTTCTCTTAGAGAATCAGAGAAAATATTGATTGGTATCATATGGTGCCAAGTTACTGTAGACAAAGAAAACTAAATTGTATTATATACCGATTGACATGATTTGAGCCAGTTAATAGTCTTTTACTATTGCCTTATTAAAACAAAATCGGTATATAAAACAAATATTGACAGCAAATATAGTTTAAACATTGACGTAGGTCAACCGTGAGAGAAAACTCCGCCTTATCTTAGGAGTTCTCCTGATGATGATGTGTGTTCTTCACATTTAAATATTGAGGTAAATATTTCGTTATCTCATTGTGTTAAAAGACTGTTTAAACTATATTTGCTGGTTTTAGCCAACACATAAGGAACATTCATTTTGAAATATTGACTATTCTTTCATTCTGGCAATAATAAAAACTTTTTCCCCTCAGTGTTCTTGAGATTATCATACTATTTCCCTTGACCTATGATAGGTCAAGGGAAATAGTAAATAGTCTCAAAATCACTTTGTACTGTCAATATTTGTATAATAAATCACAGATCAACTTCATGCTATTTTACCATCAGATTTAGAGGGGAAATACCAGACTCGTGTGTCACTTATATTCCTACATTCGGGTCAACTTGGGAATATTTGGAGTTTTGCAGATGATGTATTGCATATTCTTAATATGCATGAATATTGAAATATGCAGTCTGAAGCTAATCTCAAAAGTTAGGAAAAGGGTTAAGAGGGTGCAAAGTACACGATTTTAAGTATGAAAATGTGAAGGTAGTACCATATTAGTTGAAGACTTCTCAAAGAGAATCAGAGAAAATATTGATTGGCATCATGTGATATGCCTATTATACACACTCATCTATGCGTTCAGTATTGCATAGTATTTGTGCGGTTTGCATCAACATGCAAGATGCAACTAAATTACTGCGCTTAAAGTTGATTTTGTGGGACTTGAGTGGACCCGGATGCCCTTAATTTGAGCTCATAACTAAAATATCATTACACTTGTAGTTATAGGCAGTCTGGTATTTCTCCTCTATATCTAAGTTTATAGTATATTTAACCCATTATTCAACCAGATATCTTAATGTCTACATATTTGTACATTATTCCAGTGTTTCATAGTCAAGTTATGGCATCAGACAGGCCCCTCACAAGACCAGAGTATCGACCGTGTGCTTGGATTCTGTTCCATTGACATGGGACCTCTATTAGCAGGATTCAGGAGCCTGAATGGATGGTATAACATTATGGACTTCAGTGGACAGTGCCATGGACAAATCAAGGTAAGGAGATTTAACTTTAATTTCTACTAAAATTTAAAGGAACATAGTTTGATTGCTTGAACTTTTCTCATACATGCAATATTTCTTTTGTGTTTTTCTCACAACCCATTGGAAATTTAAACATGTTCCTTTTCAGAGATATAAGTGAAACTTCAACTGAAGTGACCAATTAAACTGGAATTTGAATTTGAAACCTTACTTTGATCTTTGATATGAAACTGAAAACTTAATTTTGAAAAATTGGGACTATTCTCCTTTAACTATTATCAATAATTAAACCAGAATGCAAAATGCACAAAGCAAAATATGCAAGACATGTTAAATTATTACTTAAATTTGGTTCACGAGTTGGTTCACGAGGTGAAATGTGCGAAAAATGTTTATTCTGTTCTTCATCTCCACCTCCCGTTGATGAAGCAGATGCTTTACCATCTAAGCTATCAGGGCCAGTTGGTTTTGAATCATGATATTTTAATCATAAGCCTTCAGTTTACATTTAATAATAGGAGGTCCTAGGTTCAAATCTTGGTCAAGGCTTATTGAATAGGTTTAAACGTGCGGTGAAATATATAATGACATGAATTTTTAAACTGGGCAACGACACAACATAATTGACAGTCAGCAAAAAAATCACTGACCATTCAGGATTCGAACCTGGGACCTTGGCATTACTAGCGCCACGCTCTACCAACTGAGCTAATGAGTCAGATGGGGAAGAGCAGTCGATTTTATATCTATAGGCCTTCAGTTCTAACCCTGTTCCTCTAACATCATCTCATCCGAGAAGCTTAGAAAGCTCGGATTTTTGTCTTGGTATCTGTGAGGGTAAGTTATGAAAGGATGTTTTATCATGACATTTGTATTTTCTACCATCACGCGAATTTAAGGCAGTTTATATTTGTTTTATATTACTCATTTATAAATTCTTTAACCTCAAAATATTGATAACTTCAGTATCATCCAAAAGTGATTGAGTTAACCTTAGAAAAACAATAGCAAGTCTGTGACAAGGCGCATGCGTATTTCAGTGCAGCACAGTGATAGTTTCTACCATCACACGGAGGGGGTGATGGTAGAAATTATCAAATGGCAATAAACCAATGAAATGCCTTGAATTTATAAATGAGTGATATAATACACAACAACAAACTTATGCAACACTCATTGGATAGTAAATTGTGCATTAATCACCAATTCAACCACTATATGGTGAAACCTACATATTACTGATTTAAACATGTCTACTCAATGCTTTTAACCTATGAAATGAGTAACATATAGTTTTCACCATCTAATGGGTTTTTGTAATGATTTGAGGATCTGAGAAAACCTGTCAAATGTTGAAACCTACTTGTTATGTAATTTGTTGTCTCCATAACGTTATGTGGCCTGAAGGAGATCTGTTAAAAATGTGATACAGCACCCAAATCTACATATCTCTCCATACTATGTGAACAAACATGAAGTCACAGATAGTATCTAGATGAATAGGCAAATATCAATATTTTATATTCTAATATTTGAAGTCATACTGAGTTGATGATACTAGCTTATTGGTTGAAGAAATTATAGCTTCCAATTTAACAAGTAAATTTATTCTCAAAAGTTTTCCTAGAAAACATCTCCAATGATAATCTATAGGCTACAGGAATGTGGACACACAACATACAAACACATAAACCTGATAGGGCTTAAACTAAAATCCTCTTGTCTCAAAAACTCATCAGGATTTCAAAACAAATGCAGAATGTTAATTTAGTGTACAAGGTGTCCCATTAAAAATGCGACAAATTTTGAACTTTTCACCTGAGAAAGTAGAGTAAAGTTTGGAAAAAACTTTGTAAAAATATGGTAGATTACACTGTTGGTTTTTACAAGATAATGTTTTGTGTAATCTGGATCTCTAAGTCAAATCCTTTAGCACATTTTTAAACACTCTAAAAAATCTTTGTGGCCTAATTTGCTAATCTTTAAAGATTTACCATTTGTGGTGTACCAGAGTTAAAATTGAATTTGAATGGATAAAAATAGCACATAATTAGAGAAAGCATCCTTTGGACTCACCTCATGACATAAGGATCCAATTTAATGAGGACCCATGACGGTCCAGATGATATATTAATTTACTTGCTTGGGTTCTTAAATTTCTTTTTCTTCCAATTTGTTCTTGTTTTTTCTGTTAAGACTTTATTGGTTGACATTTTTCATTACAACACTTTTTTTATTCTTGCTTGTAGAAATTGTATCCCAAACTACCCGACTGTCTCAACAGAATTTACAGATTCAAGGAATATAAAAGTATCATTAAGATTCGTTATTAAATTTGGAAATTTTGAACTGTGTTTGGTTGAAGTAAATGTCAGTTTATATTAGGATTTCTTTGGAATGATTGTGCTCTAATTGGTTACATAACATTGTCACATTCTCCTGATTTCAAGTACTGCATCTCATTAATGGTGTGTCTAATTTTATAAAGCGGATCAAAGTAGACTTAAGGGCTTTCTTAAATTCTTCACATCTCTTGACTGGAGTGGTTAAATTCATAAATTAGATGAAGACAAAATCCATGTTGTATAGTAATAACTACACTTTTAAATATATCGGCAACTATTTTTAATATTTTTTATTTTTGTCTTGTGTTTAATTTGGACAAGCTGTAATGTGTTTGAATCTAATTTCTGATTTGAGTTAATTAGGTTACTTACCTATGTTGACATTTTTTATAAAAACAAATAAATAAAAAGATATTTCAATACTTATGTTGCATAGATTAAATACCCATTAAATATGTTATAGCTTGAATCACCACTAGCATTCAAAAAGCTGCCAGAAGTGTACAGTGTTACAGCATCACCTTGTTCTAACTCCAAGAGAACAGCCAGACTCTGCATGTCTTTTACATCAGAATTATCAGTATAAATTCTAGCTTTGATGGAACCATTAACTCTTAAGCGAATGTCTGTGTCATCTATTTCATACTTTGATATTGTAAATGTGAATGAGTAGACACCTGCTATCCTACAAGTGAATATACCAGTAGTGTGGTCAAAATCATTGCCAACATCCAAGGTTTCTCCATCAAATGTAATGGTTCGTGATGAACGCAAGTCACGGGTTATGTAGGCAGAAAATGCAGACATAGGTGGTGGTGTATATGGAGTGCCAGACTCGCCTTTGTCTCCCTGTTGACCTCTGACCCCATCTGTTCCTGGAATACCAGGCTCACCTTTGAACCCATCTCTACCCTGGGGACCTATCTTGCCAGGAATTCCTCTCAGACCTAAAAAAAAAAGATATAAACATATATATTTGAAATTGAATTAATGTATCATTTTGAGGAAAAATCAAATATGTTTATTATATATTTATTGTTTCAATGTATTATTCATTGTGGGATAGCCCTAGAAATGAGTATCATAATACTAACATTTATAAGTCCCTTTGACTCCTACAAAGTGCTATTGCGGATACTATTACACCGAATGTCATCACAATCATTTTATTCCACATGGAAATGTCTTTAAAAAGACAAAGTCGCAGAATGAATCAAGAGGTTGACAATAACTTGTGGTATGGTAATGAATGTTTTCATTGCATATCTCAGCGTTGTTGTTTTTTAAGTTAGGAGCTTTATATGATAAAATAGGCAACATGTGAAGCAAAATTTTGATTGAATTGAGGTAATGTAGGATACTATCATAGAGGTAGTGATAGAGTACGAGTGACACATACATTTACTTAAATAAATAATGTATGATCCTACCAACAGTGTGTCCCTACCATCCATGTGTTTTTATTTTTTTGACTTACTGGATTAGTTTTCATGTTTTTGGTAGATACTTATAAATGACTTGACCCAAAGTTGCATACTTTTTCTGTTATTTCACCCAAATTTAAACGTACATTATACAGCAAATTATGGGGAGGCTTGTAGCTGAAGTTGATTTGAAATCGAAAGTTCTTGTTACATGTCGTTAAAGTGAACACACATGGAAAAACTTGTGCATGGCTTTAAAGCTCTTAAAACAAACCAGTTTTTAGTATGAGTAAAGCCTTTTACATATACATGGCCATTGTAATAAGCCATTCAAATTTATGTCACTAGGCGGGTACCAGCGCTAAGCGTGGGTCCCATATGGAAATACTCAATGAACCAATTATAGCTATCCATGGTTCAAATTTGGTACAGTATCAGTGTAGTTTATGAAGTTATGACCTTGGCTGGACCCTATATGATAATAAGGAAGCCAATTGTTATTCATGGTTCATTACGTACATTTAGCCTGTATGTGGATATAGTTCCAAACCAGAAAGCGTGATCCAGTTATCTGGATGATAATCAGATTTCACGTAACAAACATGACAAAAGATGAAACGAACTGATCACCACACAAAAGTATTGCACTAACTGATAATGTGCGTGATCCAGTAACTGGGTGAGTTACGTAATAACTTATACTGAATAGCGATTTTGTCACATCATTTTACACCTGATAAAATTTGAATAGAACTAAGATGTCGGGTATTCCATGCAGTTATCGGGTATTTCGGGTGTGATTCGAGAGTGGCCGAGTGGTTAGAGCGTTGGACTCATAATCAAATGCATTTGACAGTTCGTCTGTCGTGGGGTCAAGTCCAGTGGCGTAGCCAGACTTTTTGGTCAGGGGGGCAATGACATTTCTTCCCGATTTTTCCCCGGCGTTTGCACACTTCTTCCCATTTTTTCCAGACAAAAAAATCCCTTTTCGTACACCTAATATTTACTATCTGACACTTAAATAGGGTGAGCATTGGGTAATTGAACTTATTTGTCAGCAAGCCAAAATAAAACATGAAGTCACATTGGCCGTTCAAGCCGTTTCAAAAAGGGGGAATCAATCAAGAGGTACACCATGAGTAACCATAATGGAAGTACTAAGAGTACAAATATATTATACAATTCTAATCATCCAACCATTCATGTGCACTGGATCTTAAAAAGTTGTTTATTCTCTTATGTAAATAAATGTCTATCCCCAATTTACGAAATAAGACTTTTTGTCTACTATAAAACACATCAATGTTGTCATTTAACACCCCTTTTTTATAATGCTGCGTTCTTCTAATGTATTATTTATGAGGCCTAGTTTGTAGTTTTACCGCAACACCTGGACCTTATTACTAACAAAGTACCAGACATTACCATGTATCATCAATGCGCATGCTCAATGCTCTATATTTTGTCCGGGCGGTTTGTAATATGAAATTAGCGATACTTCGCATTAGCGTGATTTATGACGCCCAATTGGGTGATTTAGTCTCTTTTTCAGTTATTTTAAGGCTAGAATGTTGCAATTTTAGGCTCCATTAACATTGTAAGGTCTGCGACAAAAATAGTAATTCGTAGTCCCCCAGACATAGTCCTATACTGTTTTGCTGGACTACACAAGCTCCTTTTTGAATATCATCACATATGATATGTGATGTCTCACCCGGAAAAGGGGGACTTTGCGACAGAACACTTTTCGAGAAACTGATGAAAATAGGCAGCGAAAAATAATGATATTTTCATTATTTTTCGAATGTATTCTAAGAATTTTCAGCAGATTTTCCGGTGTAAAATCTGATCGTCTTGATCAATTTCAACAAGTAAGGTGTCATTTTAAAGCTTAGAAAATGCTGTAACAGATGAAATGATAAAATCGAAATTGATATCTGCAAAGTCCCCCTTTTTGGGGTGAGTCATCACATATGATATATGCTGAACAAGGCCGGATTCTTGCTCACATAGTATTTCTGTTCTGACTGTTGAAATGATATGTCATTTTGTAAACTTAAAGTATCTGTTTGTAAAGTAAGGACAGCCTGTATTTTAGCAAGACTCCACTATTTATTTATTTTAAGAGGGGATCTGCTCACGTGGTTCAAGAGAAAGAACTGAAGAGTTAATTTCTTGATGAAGAACACTGCATTTGCCGCTCTGCAGATTTTAAACTCACAATACTTATTCTCAATATAATGATATAAGAGATTATAACACTAGATCATGATGCATTTCTCTCTAAGAGTTCATATTTTATTGCATCAATTAGTATATTTTGTTCAGGTTTTGAAATGGATTTGAACAAAAAGAACTGACAAAAACACTAATTTGAAGTTGTTGGGGGATTTGCCAAACAATATAGAAAAACAGTCAGAATTAGTAATTTACATGTACTAACCTTGTAATCCAACCAATCCTATGTTCCCCTTTTCACCTGGTTCTCCTTGTGGACCTGGTGACCCTTGACCTGTTTCACCTTTTAACCCTTGACCTCCAGTTTGACCTGGGACACCTGGAATACCTGGGTCTCCTGCTGGACCTGTAAGACCTGTAATTTGATAAAGATAAAAATGGATAAGAAGCTTTGAATTACATCGTTTTACATGTTTTTTAATCCCAAGGTTCCATGGGATGCAGCTTGTACCATCTTTAGAAGTTCTTTTAGACTTATGTCCTGTGTTGAAGAGATTCGTTCTTGGCTGATGAACAATATGCTGAAGCTCAACGACTCTAAGACAGAGTTTTTTGTAGCTGCATCCCCACACAATATGCGTAGATTAACTTCTTTAAGTTTCTAGGTTGGCACTGTCAAGATCCCACAATCCTCCAACATTAAGAACCTTGGTGTTGTTTTTGATTCTACCATGTGTATGTCTGACCACGTTACTTCTATTTGCAAATCCGTTAATTTTCTTCTTTGGAATCTGGCCAGGATCCGCCGTTTCATTGATCAAGATACTGCTGCTAATGCTCTGAGGGCTCTTGTGTTATCTAAACTTGACTACGCTATTGCCTTGCTATCTGGATGTAAAAACATAGACATAAAACGTCTCCAGCATCTTCAAAACCGAGCTGCCCGCATTGTATTTCAGCTTCCTCGCTCTCAGCCTGCTTCCCCGTTGTTGAATTCCCTCCATTGGTTACCCATTGACAAGAGGATCCATTTCAAAATTCTTCTTTACATCTAC
>JXSR01S008777.1:25983-37156 GCA_000969725.1 Ophiothrix spiculata
GGCGAGACGAGAGAAAACATCGATATATCGATATATATCGATAATTGATTGCCGATATATCGATATCGGAAAATGGTCAATATCGACCAAACTTAGTAACTCAGCCTGTTCATCTAAATTCTAATGTCTCTGTTTGGTCAATGGTATGCTAAATTGCTAATATTATAGTATTTTTTTTTAGTCAGGGCACCTAATAAAAAAGTAATGGGTCTTTCCACTCATGGTGAGAGGTAAAAGGATTTGCATTCATACAACCAATAGAATTGAATTTTTTGAGAAAGGCCATATAGTAAAACATTATGGTATTCGTTATCTGATTCGAAGCAAATTGTTATCATTTGATTACTACTTCAAACACATTTCTGCATTGTTTCTTCGCTGATTATAAATTATATCATATTTATAAAATTACATAACCTCAACGAAGCATGGTTTGAACATTGTACATCCATAAATTTTTGTGATGATGAAATAGTTAAAGAAAAAGAAGAGCACGCATAACACATTGAAATTTTTGTTAGGCCTATTGAGTCACGTTACATTGATCTGCGTATCAATTCTTTTCAAATCCTCCGAACCATATAAAAGTGTTTCATGCTCAGTACTATGTTAACAGCTTTTGAAGATAATATACCATTGATCTTTGCTGTACAAGTAGTCAAGTTAGTTTCCCCACAGTAAATACATAGGCCTTTTATAAACCAAACCTCACATTAACGCAATGCATGCAGGGATTGTATTCATTGATGAGAGGATCCTTGTCAAAAATATGCTCTACCTGTGTCATTATGCAAGAGGTGCCCTGACTAAAAAAAATATTAAGTTATTGGGTGAAGCGGAGGTACATTATGGGAAATACTCGTGCGCGAAGTGTCATATCCAGGATATGACACTGAGCGCAAAAGTATTTCCCATCACATATTGACGCTGAACCAAGTAACGAATTTATCATATCACTAAGTCAATCTTAATCATCAAACTATTTATTTATTTGTTTTTTTCAACTTTTTTAGCTTTATTTCTCAAAAATTAACAAAAACGAACCACTTTTGGTGAACATTTTACTCTACATAGTACTGCGCATCCCTACAAATTTAAAATGCAACGTTCCGACGCGCTCATAGAGGAAAGGAAATAAAGTCAAACCAATTTTATCCAAAAGGATAATTACATGTGTTTAAGTGGTAAAACAGATCGGCACAGCAGGTCGAGTACTCTATGCAATATGAAAAACACTGATCGTCTATCAATTCCACTAGGCATTTTGGTGATGCTCTATTACAATGCGGGTATACCCAAAATGTGAGAAATGAAAATTGAGATAGATTTTTCAAACGGCTAGTGTAAATTGATGGTAATGATTTTTGATGTCAAATTTGGGTCAATATTTAGCTGAGATTCCATATTTTTCATATATGTCAACAACATTTTGAAGGGGTTGAATTAACATTTACCAAAAAAAAAAAATTTGACCCTTGACCTATGACCTTTGGGGTCAAGGGTACCATAAATATTTTCAGTATATTTTTATCAATCTATCTATGCAAGAACCATAATTCCAGCACCTTCCTATGGTCAGATACTGATTTTTGATCATTTTTTAAATAATTTGACCTTTCTTGACCCCAATGACCCCCTGGATGACCTCCGATCAAAAATTCCTGAAAACCCTGAAGGTAGCTCCGCCCAAGGATACCTCCACCCAAGTTTCGTTGAAATAGGTCAAAATCTGTAGACGAAGAAGCGTTTTAAAGAATTTTGGAAAGCGCCCTCGTTTGACCCCTGACAAACTCGGGTCGCAAAATCGTGAACACCCCCATAGCCCCTCTACCCAAGGACCATCCTGTGCATGTTTCACGAAAATCAATCGAAGCATATACGAGAAGAAGCATATTTACTAAAGTTGGACGATAGATAGATAGACCGATAGATAGATAGATAGATATAGACAGATCATGGTTCTATTAAGCCAGGCACTACGTGCATGGGTTAAAAATAAAACATATCAATTTCATTTTGTTCTAGTTTATTTGCATCTATAATTTGAACATTTATAGCAAATTAAGATATACAGTTAAAATTTCATCTTGATACAATCTAAACTTGTCCTTCTTTTTCCTCTCCAGGTCCAGTTTATTGTATGCCTAGATGCTTTTGTACATGTAGGGCCAGCACAATTCTACCAATTACATTGTAACAGAGGTCATCAAACTTGAGCCCATGATTGTGTCATATCTGTAGCAACTTATCTCCAAGCTTTACCAATAGGATTAACCAAAATGAAATGGTAAGTAAACTAGTCTATCTAAGACTACTGGAATTAAAGGGACTGGCCAAGGTTTGGCATGAGTGGTTATGATTCAACCCTAAAAGCTAGGCCTAAGAAAAAGATTGTTTGATTGACATAATCTAAACTACCCTAATTAGTAAAAAAAAAGGGTTGAAAAAGCGTCAAATTGAGTGCGAATTTGTGCTTTTTGAAAAATTAATGAAAAACAGCACCCCAACTAGCATGGAATGTTATGCCAATCAACAATTATTTTTAGGCCTAAATTCATATTTAGCAAAACATGTTTTTAATGGCTTTTATGGGGTACTTAGAAATTTTGAGTAAAAGCAACAAATGCTACCCTTGGTCCGTTTTGGTCTGTTTAATTTCATGATATGTCCTTGAATTTACATAAATAAAGAGGTAAAAATCTTTATTACTTTATATCTTTTTGAGATATGGATTTTTGAATGGCAAAATGTTAAAAATCACAACCTGAGAAAACAATACAATACATGAGAACTATAGAAAGCCATTTCACCTCGCTAAGTCAAAATGTCAACTTTACAGAAATCATTCTGCATTTTCCATTATTTTAACAATATCGCCAAATTGTACAGTTAGCTATAAAATATTGAAATCTACTGTGAATATGTGGGCTTAATTAGTGTTTTGTATAGATTTCCCCCCAAAAATATTTCAATGGAATTTTATGGAAAATGTTGAAAATGTAACTTGTCATTCTGGCTAGTACCTTTTAGTATGATGAGTAAATATTTGAGTCCTTGACAGACATCCGAGAATAAAAAGAAACAAAGATATTGTCAGTAATGGGTATAGTAAGCTGTGCACAGCATTTTAAAGTCAAGGCTGTATATAACTGAGATTTGAACGAACTTCAACTTCATGTAAGTGGAAACTGACTGCCCATTAACTATTGCCAACTTAGCTAAGGATAGTGATTTGAAATTTAAATAAAAACAGGTGAGTGCAAATGGCTTTTGTAACATGCATAATCTAATGACTACAAACGAATGGAAGCTTTAAATTTGAAAGAGGTGAACAAGGTTCTTGTAATTGTTTGTCTGAGTCCATATGCAATCCACAAGACAGAATAAGAAAATTGATTTTTACATTTTCTGAGTTCAATTTGGCACGAATGTGAGCATTTAGGAATCCTGAATGATAT
Source organism: Ophiothrix spiculata (assembly GCA_000969725.1). Classification (NCBI taxonomy): domain Eukaryota; kingdom Metazoa; phylum Echinodermata; class Ophiuroidea; order Amphilepidida; family Ophiotrichidae; genus Ophiothrix; species Ophiothrix spiculata. Next base: position 29,442 of record JXSR01S008777.1, read on the forward strand.
GCCATCGCAAAGTGGGTGTCAATTCGCCTACTGTCAATCTGAGATAATCTGAGACGATGGTGTGTCCTAAAGTGCCATCTTGTAAGTGAACTCCCTATTTCCAGCCAAATTCATTTCTTGAGGTTTCTGTTAGCATTTTTCTATTCCCTAAAGTTTGAAATTCTAAATGTACTGCTGTTGATTTAAAAGTGAATATTATTATTAGAAAGGTTAAAGCAATACTATAAGTTGTTGATCAAAAATTGTGTATAGTAAAAACAGCATAAAATGGAGGAATGTGACTATCTAAAGGCGTTTTCAAGTGTATTTTGTGAAAAAATCGTTTTACCAACAAAAAATTGATAAAAAAAACTTATGCTTGCTTTCCTATGCTAACACATGTGGAATTAAATTGGGGATCCCGAATTTAATTCAACAAATGGCCATAACAGAAAAAGTAAGCATCTTTGAGCCCAATCATTTGGAGGGTATTCATATCTACCCAAAACAAACCTAATAAGCCCCAAAAATCAAAAGTCATGGGTGAGAGGGGGCGCTTCATTTTTAACACTTTATTGTATTGCTTTAAATATAGGCCTACTTTGCTCCATCATCTCTTCACTAAAATATATTGTTAGTAACAAAGAACTTTAAATTTTAGGAATTTAGTAATATATTTCTGTAAACACTATCGCAGCATAATCCGATTGCCTCAACTTTTTTTCAAACTTGTTGAGATTGTGGTATCAAAGTATTGCTCATATTTTTCTCATTACCCATGGGAAATTTCATAGCTGAGTTATGTTCCATTTTGGAGATATATAGGCCTATAATGTGTATAATTATGGTAACCATAATTAATTTTACACAGTAAGATATAGGCAGTTCTGAAATACAAAATTGCCCATAAAATCAAAATGGTTTGACCGCTCTTGAGTGGTTTTCTTTCACATGACATTGAAAACTAAATTTTGAAAAATTGGACTAAGCTCTTTTAAGAAATCAAATCCATGTACACCTTACCTATACCAGAAACAAAGCTTTATTTTATCTGGCCATGCCATGATACATAATAAATATGTAGGTAGGTCTAAAATTATCAAGTTATCCATGCATGACTATACATTGAAAGATAATGAATTTACAAATCAGACTGCCCATAAAATTTAACTATTGCAAAATATAATAAGAAGGGGCCACTCATATATCAAAGTAATGTGCAAGTGCCGGCCACCAAACAATATATGGGGGTCTTTTGATGACAGGATCAACTCATAATGACTGATCAAAGATTATGGGGTTAAAATGTAGTACAACATGGGTCTTTCAAGGTAACTAAATTGTTAACCTACTATATCCCGTAAAATCCTGGCTTATCTAAATTAAGTATGGTAATTTTTGATCAAATAATGAAAATGGTTAAAATCAGAAATTGTCGGCCCATTGGATGATGATTTTTATAATTAATATTATGACAGAGCAGTTTTGAAACGAACACAGCACTGATAACATATATTCAACAAAACGAAACATAAACAAACTTTGAAGAAAAGAAGCAAGTTTTAAATGCACATATAAAGGCAGGCTGTAATTCAGTCTCGAAGTGTTATGTGTAATCCGATTATCACCTAACAACTGGTTCATGCTTTCTAGTTTTGATCAAAATGATCACCATACAAAAGTATAGCATACACCGTTGTCAGGGGATGTGCGTGAACCAGTCACTGGGTTACATAATCACTACGATACTGAAAATCGACTCTCTCAAATATTAAGCAGGGAGTTTATTCAACAATTTGGCAGTAGGGCCTAAAAGCTACATGAAAGGATGAATCCCAGCTCACTTTAAATATGTGTTCAGAAATTAGATCAGGGATCTTTGAGTGACAGAAGACAGGGTCTATGGGTGACCAAAATCATGTGAGAGAGGGCTTAAAAATGGGGTGTCCTTTTGGTGGCACATGTCACATCTCATATAAATGAGTGCCCTCACTAGGGTTAGAACAATAAAACACTGAACAATCTGACCTTGAGCAGGATCCCACTGAATTGCATTATTTATAGCCAATTTGTGGTGCTCAATCATCCCTGGGATTTACATAATGTCCATATGGCTAAATCAAGGTAAAATGAACTGGAAAATGAAATGCAAATACCATGTTACTGTCTGGTGGAAGTGTGTACAGAAAAGGAAACCATACTTTGCTGGCAGTGGGCCTGTAAAATGTTTTACCAATCAATTATTACTAAGATTTACAAGGAATACATGATATCATAGAGACTTTCTTAGAATACTAAGCACTATAAAAGCAACAATTACAATGGTGCTTGTCACAGGTAAGTTACTGTACCATGTACTTGTTAATGTACCGGTGCGGTACCCATACAAATTGGAAATCTGTTTTAGATGGTACTGGTTACTGTTGTATAAACCATGTGAGTAGGAATATATACTCAATTAAGCAACATTTGAAATGGTTCTTGTCAGAGGTAAGCTGCAATATATTAAACTTGAGAAATATATATGCTGAGGATCTTCCCCGGGGGATCTTCCTGAGACCTCATGGTATCTCTATCATGTGTGTATGAGATACAAAGTTCTTGTTTGGTTTGGTATGTTTTCATGGGGGTGGTTGGTCTAAAAATCTGTGGTTGGTCACTGTCTTTCTTCTCATATACCAATGCATATATCAGGTTAGTGAATTTAAATGAACATTGGACAGCTGCAGTTTTCCATCATCCCCAATTTTTTGAAACATTTCGAGATTTTTGCATTACCACTATTTGAGGTGTTAGTGGTAATATTGGAATCATACAAAGTTTTATTGTATATTCATTCCCTTTATGTCAAAATTTTTAGACTTTCTTTCATTATATTATTCATCTTTAGCAACAACGATAAACTCATGTGAACATTGCAATTTGAGTTACAACGCTCAAAATCAGAAGTATTTTGAAAACGGCAAAGTTCGCTCCGTTGAAAATACGTTATAGTCGCGCTTTGTTTATCTCCCACTCGATCGTGAGAAATTACCCACAATGCACGCTGATTCTGAATTTGCGAAAGGGCTTATTGGCTTTATTCCAATGCAAAATAAAAATTTCTGTTGATTTTTGTGCAGTCTATGATGTCAAAGTTAGGGGCGCACCATTAGATTTCAGGGGGGGGGAGCAGGAAGTTGGGTTGAGGTTGAATTTTTTTTTGCGTCCCGTTCAGGGGTGATTTTTCCCCTTGGAAATTACTGCTTTTTCCCCTATTCCATGTTCAGGGGTGAATTTTTTTTCCTCCTGCCTATGGAGGGGGATTTTTTTTTCTAAAAACTTCCTGCTCCCCCCTGGAAATCTAATGGTGCGCCCCTTATGCTTTACAAGTTAGCATCATACCCAAGATCAACATGCAAAATTAAACTTTAGCTGTTTTTTTTTTACTTTTTTGAAGGTTATTATCAAAATTTTTCACAATATTTGGTAGTTGATTGTTATGGAACATCAAAAATAAATCTTCTGCAGATAAACGTTCGAAATTTTATCCAATGCACCTTTTATGAAATGTATGGGGTTTAATAAGGGTTTGATAAAACTTGACTAGTAAATGATAGCTTAAAAATACTAGACCCTTTCTCATCCCAGTAACCAAATCAGAAGAGTGCTTGCACGCCTGGGGGGGGGTGGTCAGATTGCCTCTAAAAAGGGGGTCTAGAGCCCGGTCGGCCCACTCCCTGGCAGAGTGGGACGCGCATGACCGTTACCAAAACTGTAAATTATCCCTTTTTCAGTCAATTTCAAGGACAATTAGTGAAATTTTACCCCCTATTTTACTCCAAAACTAGAACAAAATGGTACTTTAAAACACCCGTATTTTTGAAATTCCGAGGACACATTTACAAATTTACCCCTATTTTAACATTTCAAGGATAACATGTTTTTCACTAATTTACAGAATCTGTAACCCTAAACGGCGTTATTCACAAAAAACCCACCGGTACCCTTAAAGACGTATAGATCTATAGAAGATAGTAATTATACAATTGATGAATGTTTTATGGGCAGTGCTGAACTGAGTGAAATGAATGCGTTATTATGTAAAATATCATGTCACCGAAGAAAAATATTTGTTCCATTGGACAATATTAATATAAAAACATTCACTAATTGTTTTACTATTGTAAATATCTCAGTAGGTTCTTTGGCATTTGATGGTGGATTTTTTACATGCCTAGTACTTGGATCAGCTTCCTAGCATGCCTAAACACAAGATCTTGTTCTCCTTTTTTTTTACCAATCTTTGACAGCCAAAAAATCAGCAAGCCAGTCTCCGAGAAGAACTGTTTGTGCCAGGTATGACTGTAAGGGCGCATCTCACTGAATAGTTGTTAGGTCGCAATTCAGTACGCAACACATTAAAATGTATGGCAAAATTTGACAATTTGGCGAAAGCCTAAAAGATTGGTACTAATTTTTGACAGCTCCAGCGTTGCTGCGATACTCTTAACAGGCTGTGTATTGAGTGGAAAATTATATTTTGTTCCCACAATTCAACTTCCGAGTTTTTATTTCAAATTTCCACGGAATCGGGAAAAATACCCTTTTTTTTTTCCATTTCACGGACATTTATGCTAAAAAACACCCCTATTTTTGAAATTTCGCGGACAATTTTGTCTGCAGACATTCCCTCAAAAAGACCCCTTTTTCCGTGATTTTGGTAATGATCATGCGGTTACTATGGCAGGTTGAGTGGGCCGACCGGGGTCTAGAGAACTAAGTGACCCCACGGCAAAATGACCCATGAGAACTAGACCTTTAAATGGTATAAACTGTTTTTATACTGTAACTCTCAAACTAATTGCATAAACTATATAAAAGTATACATTTTAAGAAACAGATTTTTACCCTGAACATGATGCTGATATTAGTTTCTGATAAAAAATGTTGATTTTGGCAAAAAATTCTAAAAACCATATTTTTAGCCCCCAAAATTTCTGGAAAGCTTAACTAAAATTTGCAATTTTTAAATGTTGAATTTTTTTGCATTTTGAAATCTAGAAACAAATGTCTAGGAAGGGTTTTCTCAAATTTTTGATTTTTAACTCAGTTTTTTAGAAAATTCAAAAAATTGGTCCAAAAATGTGAACAATCCTACCGCTGCCACCAAAAATTGCACTTTTTGGCTTATTTTTGGCAATTTTTAAAAAAATAAGATAACAATCAAAACTTTGAGAAAACCGTTCTCAGACATTTGTTTCTAAATTCCAAAAAGTTCAAAATTTCACGAATGAAAATTGTAGTTAAGCTTTCCAGAAATATTTGGGGCAAAAACTGTTTTTTGGCATTTTTTGCCAAAATGACATTTTTGGTGAAAAATCGATATCACTATCATGTTCAGGATAAAAATCCACTTCTAAAAATGTACACTTTTACAAAAAACGTTTATGCTAGTTGAAGGTATACCCCAGCATTAACTGAACGCAGCAAAACTGCAACAGACGTAGTGCGTATGGCATGTTGTGGCTCTCGCATCGGCGACCATGCACGTGAGGTGGATTAGCTTTTCTTGTGGATGAAGAAAAGCCTAACAATTCCTGCATATTTAGTGAGGATCAAAGTATAGTTGTTGAATTTCATGAAATAAGATAAATGATCAGTTTCTTTATTCCTCTGTTTTGTAGAATCAGATGTGACTAATTGGAGCAGAAATCTCACTGTAAACACAACAGAACTAGGAGATACCACCCATTCACCATTTATACCCACTACTACTCAGTCACAGTTTGACCTCACAACTGATACACTATTTGGTCCAACAACTGGACCAACAACTGGACCTTGGGGAAACCACACTATGGCACCAGAATCTGTACCAGCTGGGAGCAATAGGGATTTTTATATTGGTCTGAGTTTAGCTGTTAGTTCCAGTATTTTCATTGGATCTAGTTTTATAGTGAAGAAAAAAGCCTTGATCAAACTGCAGTCATATGGAACACGTGCAGGTATGTCAGTCATGAGACTTGTTGCTTGTTGTAAATACTGTAAAACACTTAAATTTCGCGGGGACTTTATTTCGCGAATTCGCAAGAAGTGACATTTTCGCGAGTATTAAATTTTGCGAATTTGAAATTTGTGATGATTATGTATGTCTTCCGAATTCGGAAGGCCATATATTATCTTCTAGTTTCCGATGTTCCTGTCAAAATATTACTAAAATACCTTGAAAATCTGCTTGAAAAAAGGCTCCACACATGATGTTTATAAACAATTGTAAAAGTAGGAGGTCATATTGCAGAAATAAATCAAAACTTTTACAAACAAACCCCATTCCATGGACACTTGTAAGCCTTTGTTTTGTCGTTGTTATTGGTTATGGAGTTGTTGTTGCTTTCAGGAAGCTGGGTGGTGGGCCAGTAATCCGGGGGAGGGCATGGTACACAAATGTGGTTTGGGTAGGGATGTGCCTCTGCCAAATTTGAAAAGCCACCCATCCAAATACCAATTTTCAAGAAAAGAGACCCATCCATATACCAAATGTCCCAATTTTTTTTTGAGTCAAATTTATTCGAAAATTTCATTTTTTGCCCAAACTTGCACTATTTGGCACAAAGTTTCTAAAGAAAAATGCTCTAAATTGTGCCATTTGGTGCTAAGTTTGGAAAATGTTGGAAAAGAAAACCCATCAAAATACCACATGTTGTAAAGAAAAAGGACCAATTGAAACACAAGAGAGCCTTTCTTAATTAATTAACTTGTAAAATTGGATTTTTCTCTTCTTTTCAAATTACATTCAGAAATAAAAAAAATTATAAACAGCCAGTACAGTGGGACCTATATGTTTTTAAAGACTTGAAAACCAGAGTCAAATTTTATAAACCAAAGTGTCCCTGGTTCATGGGGACCTGAAAGGGGGGCAATTGTTGAAAGATCAGGGGTACATTTTTCAATTATCAAGTTATAGATGATAACGAATATGGCAAACCTTTTTTATGGACATCTGAACCGGAGGCAACTTGGTCAAAAAAATTCCCCCTGGTTCACTGCAGGTTGATTTGAACCAGGTCATTTAGTGGAGAACTGTAAATAGGAAAGGTTGGACCAAAAAAACAGATTTTTTAGATTATCTTTGCAAGGCAATTTTGAACGGGCTCCCAAGACAAGAAAACACAATATCCAGGGGAATGCCAGACGACTCGCCCCAATTACAAAGTCGCCCCAAAACTATAAAGTCGCCCCAATTACAAAGTCACCCCAGAATTACAAAGTCATCCCATTTACAAAGTCGCCCCAAATCGTACAATCTCGCCCAGTGGTAGCAATCAAAGCATTGGGCCATGATATATAATTGAGACGGGATCTCGATTTTGCCATAATAAATCAATCTATTCATGAACCAAGTTGTTACCAATTGGATTATTCTCATTGATTGGATTACACCAGGTCTTTGAATAAACGCCCATTGACATTGGGCCAACACTAGATACGTGGTGGGGTGATCACATTAATCTAAAGTTAATCCAATAAGCAGGAAATTGATATGTGTGACATGGGATATTCATTTCCAATGGAATGGTAACAAAAAATAAGAGAAGTCACTAGCACTGAGCTATATACGTGGAGGGGCTGATACAGTATTTAAGGTATAGGACCACTCAAAGCACCGGAAGCATCAGCCATTTGATCACCCTCTAAAAGACCTGCATCTTAATAAACAAAACGCCATACGGCCCACCCATACTAATTGCAATTGT
>JXSR01S008778.1:6356-19005 GCA_000969725.1 Ophiothrix spiculata
TTTAGTTAAGAAAGTCAAGTTACATGTTTATTGACTCGTGTCTTCAGGTTGACTTGTAGTCTTGTGTGCTCTTTCTGGATGGAATATTGTTGATTAAAAGAATTTAACTCCTTTTGGAGCTTTGAGATATCCAAGTAGTTTTGATAAGAAAGTTAAGTTACTTGTTTATTGACTAAACTCACGATGTGTTCGGCTTGGCTTCAAGTCTTTGTGTTTAGAGGGAGGATTGAATTAACAACAAAATCCTTCTAGATAGGATACAGTTGTTGGTTTAGGAGAATTGTGACTTAGCAGGAGTGCTGACCTAGTTGTCATCCAGGCTTCACGTTTGTTCTAGCCTTGTAACAGAGTGTCTCAAAATGAGTTTGAATTCTATACTCCAATTGCAATCCAAAGTAACTGCGTAATTTCCCCATTTAAGATGCGTATAAGTGTTGGCGTGAACTGTTGCCCAAGTCTAATAGTGTATATGAGCAAATGTGCATTAATTCCGTGCTAGATGGTGTATAGTTGAGTGCATAGTTTGGTATTGTACTTCTAAGCTGATGTAGTGTACCTGCTTTTCAGTAGATGTGGAGTGAGTCAATATATTTCAGAAATACTTTGATTTGAGATATTTATTGACTAGTGTCCTCAGGTTGGCTTGAAGTCTGTATGTTTAGAGGGAGGATTGAATTAATATCAGGATCTTTCTGCATGGGATACAGTTGTTGATTTAAAACAAGCACCTCTCCTGGAACTTATCGGAGGAGTTTGGTTAAGAAAGTCAAGTTACATGTTTATTGACATGTGTCTTCAGGTTGTCTTGAAGTCTTGTGTGCTCTGAGAGATGACTGAATTAACATCAGAATCTCTATGGATGGAATATTTGAGCTTTGAGATATCTGAGTAGTTTTGATAAAAAAGTCAAGTTACTTGTTTATTGACTAAACTCACGATGTGTTGGGGTTGGCTTTAAGTCTGTGTGTATGTAGAGGGAGGATTGAATTAACAACAAAATCCTTCTAGATAGGATATAGTTGTTGGTTTAGGAGAATTGTGACTTAGCAGGAGTGCTGACCTAGTTGTCATCTAGGCTTCGCGTTTGTTCTAACCTTGTGACCGCTGTTCCACAAGTACAGGGTGTCCCATAATTATTTATACCCACTTTAATTGTTTAAAAATGTTCCAAGTGCAAACCAAAATAACTGCGTAATTTCACCATTTAAGTTCAAGTATCAAGTATTGGCGTGATTGTTGCCCAAGACTAATAGCGTATAATTTATGTGCAAATGTGCATCAATTCCATGAAGATGTTGTATAGTTGAGTGCATAGTTTGGTTTTGTACTTCTAAGCTGATGCAGTGTCCTTGCATTTTAGTAGATATGGGGTAAGTCAACATATTTCAGAAATACTTCAATTTGAGATATTTATTGACTAGTGTCCTCAGGTTGGCTTGAAGTCTGTATGTTTAGAGGGCGGATTGAATTAATATCAGGATCTTTCTACATGGGATACAGTTGTTGATTTAAAACAAGCACCTCTCCTGGAACTTATTGGAGGAGTTTGATTAAGAAAGTCAAGTTACATGTTTATTGACTCGTGTCTTCAGGTTGTCTTTAAAGTCTTTTGTGTGCTCAGAGAGATGACTGAATTAACATCAGATTCTTTCTTGATGGAATATTGTTGATTTAAAAGAATTTAACCCCTTTTTGGAGCTTTGAGATATTCGAGTAGTTTTGATAGGAAAGTCAAGTTACTTGTTTATTGACTAAACTCACGATGTGTTCGGCTTGGCTTTAAGTCTGTGTGTTTAGAGGGAGGATTGAATTGACATCAAAATCCTTCTAGATAGGATACAGATGTTGGTTTAGGAGAATTGTGACTTAGCAGGAGTGCTGACCTAGTTGTCATACAGGCTTCACGTTTGTTCTAGCATTGTAACCGCTGTTCAACAAGTACGGAGTGTCTCAAAACGAGTTATACCCACTTTGAATTCTATACTCCAATCACAAACCAAAGTAACTGCGTTTAAGATGCGTATAAGTGTTGGCGTGAACTGTTGCCCAAGTCTAATAGTGTATATATGAGCAAATGTTCATTAATTCCGTGCAAATGGTGAACAGTTGAGTACATAGTTTGGTTTTGTACTTCTAAGCTGTTGTAGTGTACTTGCTTTTCAGTAGATGTGGGGTAAGTCAATATATTTCAGAAGTACTTCGATCTTTCGGAGCAGTTTGGTTAAGAAAGTCAAGTTACATGTTTATTGACTCGTGCCTTCAGATTGACTTGAAGTCTGTGTGCTCAGAGAGATGACTGAATTAACATCAGAATCTTTCTGGATGGAATATTGTTGATTTAAAAGAATATAACCCCTTTTGGAGCTTTGAGATATTCGAGGAGTTTTGACAAGAAAGTCAAGTTACTTGTTTATTGACTAAACTCACGATGTGTTGGGGTTGGCTTTAAGTCTGTGTGTATGTAGAGGGAGGATTGAATTAACAACAAAATCCTTCTAGATAGGATATAGTTGTTGGTTTAGGAGAATTATGACTTAGCAGGAGTGCTGACCTAGTTGTCATCCAGGCTTCACGTTTGTTCTAGCCTTGTAACCGCTGTTCAACAAGTACGGAGTGTCTCAAAAAGAGTTTGAATTCTATACTCCAATTGCAATCCAAAGTAACTGCGTAATTTCCCCATTTAAGTTGCGTATCAAGTGTTGGCGTGAACTGTTGCCCAAGTCTAATAGCGTATATGTGCAAATTTGCATCAATTCCATGCAGCATGGTGTAGTTGTCATCCAGCCTTCAAGTTTGTTCTAGTCTGGTAATCGCTGTTCAACAAGTATGGAGTGTCTCAAAACAAGTTATACCCACTTTGAATTCTATTCTCCAAGTGCAAACCAAAGTTGCTTTGTAATTTCACCATATAGGTTCAAGTATCAAGTGTTGGCGTGAATTGTTGCCCAAGTGTAATAGCGTATAATTTATGTGCAAATGTGCATCAATTCCGTGCAGATGGTGTATAGTTGACTGCATAGTTTGGTTTTGTACTTCTAAGCTGATGTAGTGTACTTGCTTTTCAGTAGATGTGGGGTAAGTCAATATATTTCAGAAGTACTTGGATTTGAGATATTTATTGATTAGTGTCCTCAGGTTGGCTTGAAGTCTGTATGTTTAGAGGGAGGATTGAATTAATATCAGAATCTCAGCATGGGATACAATTGTTGATTTAAAACAAGCACCTCTCCTGGAACTTATCGGAGGAGTTGGTTATAAGAAAGTCAAGTTACATGTTTATTGACTACTGACTTGAAGTCTGTGTGCTCAGAGAGATTCTTTCTGGATGGAATATTGTTGATTTAAAAGAATTTAACCTTTTTTTGGAGCTTTGAGATATCCGAGGAGTTTTGATAAGAAGGTCTAGTTGTTTATTGACTAAACTCACGAAGTGTTCGGCTTGGCTTTAAGTCTGTGTGTTTAGAGGGAGGATTGAATTAACAACAAAATCCTTCTAGATAGGATACAGATGTTGGTTTAGGAGAATTGTGACTTAGCAGGAGTGCTGACCTAGTTGTCATCCAGGCTTCACGTTTATTCTAGCATTGTCACCGCTGTTCAACAAGTACGGAGTGTCTCAAAACGAGTTATACCCACTTTGAATTCTATTATACTTTAATTGCAAACCAAAGTTGCTGTATAATTTTCCCATTTAAGATGCGTATCCAAGTGCTGGCGTGAACTGTTGCCCAAGTCTAATAGTGTATATGAGCAAATGTGCATCAATTCCATGCAGCATGGTGTATAGTTGAGTGCATAGTTTGGTTTTGTACTTCTAAGCTGATGTAGTGTACTTGCTTTTCAGTAGATGTGGGGTAAGTCAATGTATTTCAGAAATACTTCGATTTGAGATATTTATTGACTAGTGTCCTCATCAGGTTGGATTTAAGTCTGTGTGTTTAGAAAGAGGATTGGATTAACAACAAAATCCTTTGGATAGGATACAGATGTTGGTTTAGAAGAATTATGACTTAGCAGGAGTGCTGACCTAGTTGTCATCCAGGCTTCGCGTTTGTTGTAGCCTTGTGACCGATGTTCAAGAACTACAGGGTGTCCCATAATGATTTATACCCACTTTGAATTCTATAATCCAATTGCAAACCAAAGTAACTGCATAATTTCCCCATTTAAGATGTGTATCAAGTGTTGGCGTGAATTGTTGCCCAAGTCTAATAGCGTATATGTGCAAATTTGCATCAATTCTATGCAGATGGTGTATAGTTGCCTGTATAGTTTGGTTTTGTACATCTGTACCTATGTTATAATCCCCATTTCAGGTTCTTGTTTATGTGTAGAAATGTTGTCATTCTCTTAAAACACAAAATCTCAATGAACTTCTGTGATAGTCACATGTACAATACATTCTTCATTTGAATGATCTCTACAGGGTGCACACCAGTAAATAGCTGGCCTATTCTTTTACATGTTAAGGCTGGGGTAGACCTTCAACTAGCATGAAATGTTTTTGTACTCTAACTCTCGAACTAATTGCATAAACCATATAAAAGTATACATTTTTAGAAGCGGATTTTTACCCTGAACATATTGGTGATATTGGTTTTTGACCATAAATGTCGATTTTGGCAAAAAATGCCCAAAACCGTATTTTTTGCCCCAAAAATTTCTGGAAAGCCTAACTAAAATTTGCATTCATGAAATTTTGAACTTTTTGCTTTTTGGAATTTTGAAATAAATGTCTAGGAACGGTTTTCTCAGATTTTTGATTTTTATCTTATTTTTTGAAAAATTGCCATTTTGGTGGCAGCGGTGGGATTTTTTGCATTTTTTGACCTTTTTTTGGCATTTTTTCAAAAACTAAGATAAAAATCAAAAATTTGAGAAAACTGTTTCTAGACATTTGTTTCTAAATTCCAAAAAGTAAAAATGTTCAAAATTTGATTAATGCAAATTTTAGTTAGGCTTTCCAGAAATTTTGGGGCAAAAAATCTGTTTTTTGGCATGTTTGCCAAAATCGATATTTTTGGTAAAAAACGTATATCATCATCATGTTCAGGGTAAAAATCTGCTTGTAAAAATGTATACTTTTATATACTTTATGCAATTAGTTTGAAAGTTACAGTACAAAAACGGTTTAGACCTTTTGAAGGGAAGGTCTACCCCAGCCTTAAACAAAGGTCAAATATGGCCATTTCCCGGCCAAATTAATGAATAGCTCTTGTTCTCACCTTATTTTTCTCCAAGATTATGATGTAACCTTACATTTAACTAAGGTGAATTTTGATATTGGTTTACCGGCTTGATTTCGAGAAAGCCCATTTCAAAGGGGGGTCTGTAACTTCAGCCAAAATTGCACAGTATTTGTAGTTTGCGTGTGTGGAGGAATGCAAAGAAAAAGGTCAAAAGTCAGCCAAACCATGGACTATGGGCATTGTATATGGTCAGATGCAGGGGAAAGATTTAGGAGAAAATATTTAATCAAAAAACAATGACCAATCTATGGTCTAATTCAAATTGTTCACACTCGTTTTTAGGAACTTTGACAGTGGTTGGTTTTCAGCGCTAATTTTAAAACACTTAATAGAGGGCGACATTATTTTGTGAAGTGCATTCTACTTCACATTTTGAAATCAAACCATACTAGAAGTGTGGGCTCTGAAACAAACTTCCCCAAACACCAGGGAAGCATCAGATATTCGTTATTTAAGTCACTGTAAAAAACACATTTTTTCAGCTTATAATTTTCTGATTCATTGACTGTGTATAACTATTATTTTGTAATCTTGTATTTGTATTAAATTTGTTTTTTACTTTCATGCTTTGTAGGACACTCTATAAATATTGTTTATCAATATTGTTATTGCTAATTTGTAAAAGAGCTTCATCAAGCTATGATTGAAAAAAGGCATGGGTCCAAGTAAAATAAGTTCTCCTGACTCGTTCATTTCAGCTACCATGTCTTGATACTTAGTATTTATCGTAATGCAGTGTTGTATCTTAGAGTCTTAAAGGTGTAAGGGTACTTTTGCTTGCTCCCTGGTGCCCAAAGGCGTACTGGCTGGAAAGTGCTAAAAAGAATTAAAGAAAGCAAGGGTTTGTGAGAAAGAGATTTATTGCACATCTTATGAGATATAGGGTGCACCATTCGATTTCCAGGGGGAGCAGGAAGTTGGGTTCGGGGTTGATTTTTTTTTTGCGCCCCATTCGAGAGCGAATTCCCCCCCCCTGGAAATTACTGTTTTTCTGCCTATTCCATGTTCAGTTTTTTTTTTTTTCTTCTGCCCATGGAGGGGGAATTTTTTTTTCTCCAAAAACTTCCTTCCCCCCCTGGAAATCTAATGGTGCACCCCTAACATGGAGAGAAACAGGTGAAGGTATCTTGTGTTTTACTTAATACAATGCTTCTGACGGAATTGTTTGTACAGGAAATTATGTGAGTGGTTACTGATGAAACGTGCCCAAAAGATCACAACAGTTTACTTTGATTTAGGATCATTTTATAGCTAACTACTCACATAATTTCCTATTTAAAAGAACTAATTAGGAAACCAACCCCTGATGAGAAATGCACAATATCTACTCTTGAAAGTAATCCCCAGTATTTAAAGACTTCACCGTGTATGTCATGCATATTATAATGTATGCCATTTGCAATTTTCACAAGGATGCTAAAACTTTCATCATTCAAGGTGCAGTATTGTATCTATTTGTAAAATTGCACCGTTCTTGGAAAAAAATGAATATTGCCATTGAATGGGAACATTTTGTCAAAAAGACACAATCTTGCACCTCACTCAAAACGTTGCCCTCTGGTCGCATTATCCAAGATTCATGAGTATATTTTCACGTTTGTAAACCCTAGTTTCCACCCATTCATTTGTGTTACATTTCATGCCTATTTTCATCAGCAGCGTGATCAGACCTAGAACTCGTAGCGAAGGAGAAGGGCAGTTCAGAAGTCACCGTAGCGCAAGCGGGGGATCAAGGTACTTGATTTAATACCATTTGTGTTTTTCAAACCTTGTAGCTTTGTATTTAAGCCATTAGCATCTTAGTTGTGTTTTTTAGCAAAGTTTTTCTAGCTTGTTTGCAATGTGTGCAGCCTTAACCTCATATAGCTTGTTTTACCTGTTTGCAGTGTGGTAGAGTTCATCAGCTGATGCTAAGTCAATATTATATGCTCTATTCATTGCAACATCTAGACATAGTTTGAAGTTCTTTCTGCTCTCTGTTTTTCTCTTATAATTCCCTGTCCAGTTGTATAATTTTTGCTTGAACAATTCCTTGATTTTACTATAGTATTGCAAGTTTCTAAATTGTCCAACACTTCTTGTTCTTCTTCTTCTTATTCTTCCATTGAAGTGCGGACTCATATGATTGAGGATGAAATGCACTGTTTGTGTATATAGCAAAATATTTTTGATATCTCTTCATAGAGTAGAATTAGTTCTTTACTTTTCAACAGCCACTGTACATACTGACATATTTTTGCTAGAAAAACAACGATGAATGTGATGTAGTTATCTATAATCTTTATAGCTCTTTCTAGATAATGACACATGCATGTTTATATCAACAAAGCTATGCTAGTGGAGATTGAGTAGTTGATGCATGAGCTCATGAGCGAGCTTTCTATATCTAATATTGTTCAATAGTGTAATCCCGCTTCACCAAACATGTTGCAGGAATGTTGACGTTATGCTAGCAAGTTATGCTTTTTACCGCTGCAAAATAAGTCAGAATTTGTGTTGCTTGAATATTGCCCGTTTGAGTGTCATATATACTGTAGTTAGATTGTTTCGTAAATCACTCAGTTATGAACACAAAATGTATATTGCTAATAAACTTTTTGATTAATTCAGGTTAAAGGAAATAAAGTCAATAGTAATGCTGTTATCGATTGTCGGAAGTATTGATTCAATTTTTGTCGTAAGTTTCACAGACTAACGACATGTCGTTACTCTCAATTAGAGTATATCGTCACACAAACGATACAAAAACTACAAGCGAAGAGCAAAAAAAAAATGGATAAATAAAAGTCTAAATGACCACGTCTGGGAAACGTTTACAGCGCCATCTATAGTCCAAGATGTCTCAGTTTCGTCTCCAACAAAGTACTACTTGCGAATGATGTACTATGTTGTGTGTGCAGTGTATCTGCATGTCAAGTGATGATCAAATGATGGCAATTAATTTAATCTTTGAACACCTACATGTCTTGATCCGACCAGTGAGCACCATTATCAACAACAAACCTGTGGATATAATGTTTATGCTAGGTTCTGTGGCCAGTCGATTTTTCGGTCACAAACGTTACTTTGGAATCGCCCATATAAAGTGTGCCACATTTACAGCTTATTCGAGATGAACCAACACAAATGATTTGATTCCCCTAAAGACTCTTTTCAGAAATGTCTTTTATTGTCTTTCTATATATGTTTTGTGATACGGCTTAGTTGTTAAAAATTAAATGTTCATTATTATCAATGATGTGTGAGACCAGGATATATAGCATTTGACAAGAATTTCTCATAAAATAACATCAATACATCTGAGTTTCCCTTGCCCTAATATGAATCATTTTTATTACCTCCATTGATAAATGATGAAAGTAATAACCATGCGATAAAATTGATGTGATTTCATAAATGAGCCCATGTCATAGGAGTAATAGAAATCTTAACTTATCAATTACGCCGTTGACATTTTTGCTGAAGGTGAAGTTCTTTCCTAATAAATCTAAACAACCCAAATAATAGGAACATTTAGAATGATTGCTGCGCACAATTTACCAAGTCTAATGTCGGCAAAGAACTTTGCCCCAGGGAATCCTTGGGTGTTTTCACAAAGACAAGATTTACAGTTTATAATAATAAGGCTTGATATGAAGAAGTAGTTGAATTGCCATAACATATATATCAGAAAGGTATTAATGCTCTATTTTATTAAGTTCTACCTGCTAGGTCGACGTTTTGGGAAATAGAAAAGATCGTCCTCTGGGCTTACTTTGCGTTTCTTTGATGGTTTTTGATTCGTTTGATTTGATTGATTATACCTTGTAGCTGGGAATCTGCAATGTCTTTGATAACTTGCAGAATCATGCTTCACAGTGATAAGATAAGTTGAGGAGAAACTTGCTGTACTCTCCCGGTCAAAAGTGTTTGCGCACCCTTAAATATGGGCAAAAATGTAATTATTATATTAAACGACCAAGACTCTGAAAAAATTCATGTTTTTTATAGGTGCTTAATGTATCCAATATAAGTATTTTATTTTTCCTCTGATATTCGATCTTCCATAACCATAAAAATGGCCGATTTCCTGGAGCATATACAAATTCACCACACCCAGTTTTTGATATATACCTATGTTGTTCATTATTCGAATTCCCATTATTCAATGCTCGTTTTTACCGTGTAGCCATAAAGAGCATTTTCAGGTAATAAGATTTTTCAACAAATGTGCAGTTATATATTTAAACTCTGTTTATTATGTG
Organism: Ophiothrix spiculata; assembly: GCA_000969725.1. Taxonomy (NCBI): domain Eukaryota; kingdom Metazoa; phylum Echinodermata; class Ophiuroidea; order Amphilepidida; family Ophiotrichidae; genus Ophiothrix; species Ophiothrix spiculata. The sequence goes on from JXSR01S008778.1 coordinate 15,850, forward strand.
CAGAAGAAAGTGCACAATATGTTTAGCATGCCATATTTTCAAATGTGGTAAATGCAATGCTTGTTGAGTTTCTTAGATATATGTATGTAAAATATAAATCTGAAAAAATATGGCGCAAATGATGAACGGTTCTCGAGATATGGTTGGTTTAAAGGTTTTGTGCGCAAACACTTTTGACCAGGAGTGTACAAGGAAAAAACGTAGTATGTGCATATATCCAATGTAACAGATACTCTCATCAAACTTAATCCATTCCAATGCTAGAAAGTTGTGTTAAGGGATTTTTTGGACATTAAAATTACATTGTATTATCAGGGATTTTGTATTATCAGAGCTTGTATTAACAAGGTTCCACTGAGTATGATATGATTAAAGCGGTTTCTTAAATACCATAGGCCCGTATTCCAGAAAGGTGTTTAGCTAAACCATGGTTTTAATTCTCTTCAACAGCACGGCTCATTGAACTGTTCTGCTTGAAAGCTGCAATGGTGTGTATCATTCCTGGACAGTTAAAGTGCAGTTAAACCGTGGTTTAGCTAAACACCTTTCTGGAATATGGGCCTATGTGTTTAAGAAATAACCAAAACTTAGATGATCTATCTTTTCTGGCAGAAAATTGTTTTTCGCATCAATATATATAAACATCAAAATTTTATGCTGGTAAACATAGAAGAACCAAGTGCCTCATATCATCTTACACAAGATATTTCATGGCAGGAATTTTAAAAGGTGCTTTTTTTGATAATTGATTGTGCTTTTTAATTCACTTTTCATTGTATAATTATACCCTAAGGCCCAAAAAATGAGATGTTTGTCTCGTATTGTTTTCTTAAATAGCTATGCATTGTGGCCTTTTGTTTTCTAGAAAAATGGGGTCTACAATATGCAGGATTTCTTTTGTTAATGTTTTTACCCACTTTTTGTTGTAGTTGCTGTGCACAGGCACATATCCAGGCAGTGGCGTAGCCAGACATTTTCATCAAGGGGGCAAGGCGGGGCAAAGACTTTTTGAAGGGGGGCAACTCCCTGGATGAGTAGACACAAAATGGCACACCCCATTTTTTTTCTCATGGCTTTCTATGTAAAAATGATATTTTTAATCATGGTTCTCAAAAAGGAGTAGGCCTAAATCCCTTACTTTTTAAAGCAAAATTAGCAAATTCATCTCTAAATTACTAAAAAATTAAAGTGCGCTTGTAGCGCGCAATTTTTTTAACCCTGTTTTGTCAAAACTACATAAAAAAGGTTATAATTGGGTGTAAATGGCGGTACTGCGGTGAAAAAAATGGACAATTTTTATGCATGCTACTGAAAAGGAGTGTAAACTATGTTATTTCAATTTGACCTGTAGGCCTATTTTGTTGATTTTTCGGGGGGGGGGGGGCAAGAGAGGTGCAAGGCTTCTTTCAGGAGTGGGGGGGAAGCAATTGCCCCCTTTGCACCCTTCTGGCTACGCTATCCAGGGGGTGCACTTGGGATGTCACACCCCCAAATTTGATAATGTACAAGAAGGTCTACAAAAATTCCAGAAAAATCCACAAAGAGACCTGCCAAAGCACCCAAACACCTACATAATGGTCATTTTGTGATTCAATGCTACACATAATGGTAATGCTTGTAAAACAGTGTAACACTGAAAACCGTTTTGAAATCCCACACTGCCTTGAAAAAATTCCTTGCTACGGGCCTGGCTCTGCAGCAAAATTTTGATTTGTTTTTCTCCCAACAATTGTAGAAAACAAAACAAGTAAGGCTTGGTGTCCAAAGACATTCGCTCGCTCGAGTGACATTCGCTCGCCCTACCAAGAAAACTTAGCTCCAACGTGAAGCGACATTCACTTAACCAATTTCACGACATTCACTACACTTCAGATTGAATTGAAGTGAAGTTCGCTCCGAATATTCTTGTGTTTGTTTATTCAATAATCATACCACTACAACATTCCCAAGTGACATTCGCTTTCATCGATTGAAATGATGTTCGCTCAATGAAAGCGACATTCGCTCTCAGTTTTAGCGAATAAGTCAGAGCGAATATCAAGAGCGAATGTCACTCCGCCGAGCGAATGTCTTTGGACGCCAGGCCTAAAATAAATGGAGAATACCAAACCTTGCATAATCCATCTTTCTTTGCAGAAAATACACAAATTTGATTGATTTTCTAATGGTTTTCATATCAAAATAAAGCATAAAATGCAAACGTTATGCTATCAAATATAGGAGAACTAAGTGCCAGATATCCTCTTACATCAGATATGTCATGGTAGGATTTTTAAAAGGTTGCTTTCTTGGATAATTGATTTTGCTTTTTAATATCATTTCTATCCTCATGAAAATAATACCACAGGCCATAAAAATAAATAAAAGGTTTGTTTCAAATCCTTTTTGGAATTTTTTTAAGCAATGAAATATAAAATTATTACTTTTTTTTTTTTTTTTTACCCACTTTGTTTGTTTTTTGTTTGCTCCGGGACAAAAAAAGAAAAGACAATAAAGAAAAACTGAAAATTGGGCTCAGCGCATATGGTAATGCAGCAGAACTGACCCACATACTTTACGCAAAGAGAAAATATCATGTGTATCCCATCATGCAATGCTTCCTATGGGAGTGTTTGCATGGTATATCATGCGAGTAGGTGGTGATGTAATGCCCATAAATCAAAGTTAATCGTTGCAATTTTGTATTTTGATCATGTTTCATCACTAACTACTCACATGACATTGTGTACATAATTTCCATATGAAGCAATGCAATGCATTATGGGATACACACAATATATTCTCTTTATGCATGACAGGTATATGAGACCACATGTGGAAAGAAAGAGATGAGACAACATTTTTTTCTCGGCCTAAAAAGAGAGCTTTTCTTTAGTGCGATAGGGTTACTTATGTTTTCATATTCAGTGCTTTGAATTTTTGATATTTTTAATTGGTTGATTCAGATAATTTAAGCTCAAATTGCATTTTTGAAAAGGAATATGGGTAGGAACAAAATTATTATTAATAATTATGACGGTAGTTAAGAAATTAGTATAAGCACTCTTTAATAGAGGATGGGAGATTGTGTAATGAATTTAATATAAGGAATTTAATATGCATTATTAAGTAACTGTGTGACCAAACTTCCATTGTTCATTTATGTAATGAATTTAA
>JXSR01S008778.1:35549-47783 GCA_000969725.1 Ophiothrix spiculata
GTTATTTTGTTTGGAGTCACTCGTCATTTTGACGTCACGACCAAATGTTTGGTAGCGAAAATTTTGTTTGGAGGCCGAGTATGTTTTCATCCTAACTCACAAATTCAGTTCTACATGAGACTCTTAAGTCACATGTTTACCTAATGGACAAATGCTTTATTCTAAAATATAACCTTCCTGTCCCACTACTAACAATTAGATAGATCACTAATGAATAGATAGATTGAATGATAGATAGGAGTTGATGCTAATAAGCAATAACACAAGATGTAGATAGGACACTAATAAGTAGATTGATGGATTCTATTGTTTACCTCCTGTGATTTGTCCTTTTTAGTGTACATGAGTTCTATTTACAAACCTGTGATTAAAACAATATTGTGAATTCTTATTCAGTGGGAAGGCAAAGGATGCAAACCTACCAGGATTTGCTCCACTCTCCTCCTCATAATGCATCAGGGTCTAATGATTAATGGACAAACATATGACTGACTGTGACACTGACTCACAAATTCAGTTCTACGTGAGTAAAGACGCATGTTTACCTAATGGACAAGTGTTTTATTCTGGAATATAAGCGTCCTGTCCCAGTACTAACAATTAGATAGATCACTAATAGATAGATAGATGGAAAGGTAGATAGGAGTTGATGCTATTAATCAATAACACAAGACGTATATGTGACACTAACAAGTAGATTGATGGATTCTATTATTTACCTCCTGTGATTTGTCCTTTTTAGTGTACATGAGTTCTATTTACAAACCTGTGATTAAAACAATATTGTGAATTCTTATTCAGTGGGAAGGTAAAGGATGCAAACCTACCAGGATTTGCTCCACCCTCCTCATAATGCATCAGGGTCTAATGATCAGTGGACAAATATATGACTGATGGTGACACTAACTCAAAAATTCAGTCCTAGTTGAGTCTCTAATGTCAGTTACCCAATGGACAAATGTTTTATTCTGGAATATAACCTTCCTGTCCCGCTACTAACAATTAGATATATCACTAATGAATAGATAGATGGCACAGTAGATTGGAGTTGATGCTATAAGGCAACAACACAAGACGTAGATAGGACACTGATAAATGTACAAACTCCAAAATGTAAATTGATGGATTCTATTGGTTACCTCCTGTGCTTTTTTTAGTGTACATGAGTTCTGTTGTTTGCAAACCTGTGATCCAAAACAATATTGTGAAATCTTTTTAAGCTTTAATTGTAACAGTTTGTTAGTTTGTATCATTTCAGTTCATTGTGATAATTTTGTATGCTCAAATCTATTGAGCTTCTGTTAAAAACAAATTGATGAATTGCAGAAAAGTAAAGGATGAAATTGTTACTAAGATTTACTCCCTTTTCCTCTCCATAATGTGTCAATAATCAATAGATCCACTTCATATATAGATCCACTTCATATACTGTTGTAAGTGACACTAACATGAAAAAAATAATATAATATACAGCTTTTATATAGCACTACTAAACTTGTGAACAAATTCTCGAGAGCGCTGCTGCCTATTATTACGCTGCCGTAAGGTCACCATTACAATCATTTCGCTTCAACTAGGAGTCACCGGCCAAGCGCACACCCTATCCACGCTTATATTGTGATGTTTCCCGTAACAGCTCCCCAATATTGCTTGGGTCGACGAAGCAATCAAGATTAAATGTTTTGCCCAAGGACATAACCCGTTGGCGGTAGCTGGGCTTGAACTCGCGACCAACTGATTACGAGTCCTGCGCTATTCCACCGGACCACACAAGCTCTCAAAAGAAAATTATGTTCTATGTTAAAATCTGAAGTCCCATGTTTACCCTATGAACAAGTGTGTTATTCTGGAATATAACCTCTCTGTCCCACTACTAACAATTAGATAGATCACTAATGAATAGATAGATGGAACGGTAGATAGGAGTTGATACTATGAATCAATAACACAAGACGTAGATGGGATACTAATAAGTAGATTAATGGATTCTATTAGGCCAAAAAAAAAGTTGTTTGGTTGTCCTCGACTGCCCGCCCCTATTTTTCGAAACTGGAAAAAAGTTTTTACTGTACAAAAGTATACCGCACCTAATTTTCAGATTTCCAAAAAAAGTGTTTTCTTTGAAAATTTTGATTTTTTGAAAATATTTTTAAAGTTATTGTTTTTCCATTTTGTTTCCATTTTAATACTGTTTTTGTATATCGATTTTTCGGTACAGTAGACTTATTTGCATCTTTATAGAGGCCATAATTTGGTGTAACTTTGACTTACATTTGAAAAAAAATCTAAAAAAAAAAAAAAGAATCCGCCCGCCCTCACTTCCTCAAAAAAAGTTGTCGAGGACAACCAAACAATTTATTTTTTTGGCCTTATTTACCTCTTGTGATTTGTCCTTTTTAGTGTACATGAGTTCTATTTACAAACCTGTGATGAAAATAATATTGTGAATTCTTATTCAGTGGGAAGGTAAAGGATGCAAACCTACCAGGATTTGTTCCACTCTCCTCCCCATAATGCATCAGGGTCTAATGATCAATGGACAAACATATGACTGACTGTGACACTAACTCACAAATTCAGTTCTACATGAGACTCTAAAGTCGCATGTTTACCTATAATGGACAAATGCTTTGTTCTGGAATATAACCTTCCTGTCCCACTACTAACAATTAGATAGATCACTAATTACTAGATAGATGGAACGGTAGATAGGAGTTGATGCTATAAGGCAATAACACAAGATGTAGATAGGACACTAACATGTAGATTGATGGATTCTATTGGTTACCTCCTGTGAGGCTTATTTGTCCGTTTTTAGTGTGCATGAGTTCTGTTGTTTGCCTGTGATCCAAAACAATATTGCGAAATCTTTTTAAGCAATTTTGTAACAGTTTGTTAGTTTGTATCATTTCAATTCATTGTGATAATTTTGTATGCTCAAATCTATTGAGCTTCTGTTAAAAACAAATTGATGAATTGCAGAAAAGTAAAGGATGCAATTGTTACTAAGATTTACTCCCTTTCCCTCTCCATAATGTGTCAATAATCAATGGATCCACTTCATATATACTGTTGTAGATAGTGACACTAACTTGAAAATAATAATATAATATACAGCTTTTATATAGCACTACTAAACTTGTGAACAAATTCTCATAGCGCTGCTGCCTATTATTACGCTGCCGTCAGGTCACCGTCACAATCATTTCGCTTCAACTAGGAGTCACCTGCCAAGCGCACACCCTATCTACACTTATATTGTAATGTTTCCCATAACAGCTCCCCAATATTGCTTGGGTCGACGAAGCAATCAAGATTAAATGTTTTGCCCAAGGACATGACCTGTTGGCGGTAGCAGGGCTTGAATTCGCGACCAACTGATTAGGAGTCCTGCGCTATTCCACCAGACCACAAAAGCTGTCAAAAAAAATGATGTTCTATGTTAAAATCTGAAGTCCCGTGTTTACTCTTTGGACAGTGTGTTATTCTGGAATCTAACCTTCCTGTCCCACTACTAACAATTAGATAGATCACTAATGAATAGATAGATGGAACAGTAGATTGGAGTTGATGCTATAAGACCGGCTATAAGGCAATAACAAGATGTAGATAGGACACTAATATGTAGATTGATGGATTCTATTAGTTCCCTCCTGCTTGTTCCTGACAAACATCTAGGGTTTGGTACAGTGAGGCCAGCATGGCAAAGGCAGAATACAGCAGGCTGATTGTCCTTCATATTTGTTTGCTTGGTAAACCTGTGATCAAAGTAAATGTGAAATCCTTGTTAACAACCATGAAAATTGGGAGTTACGTGCTTGGTTACATTTTAGCGCACTGATCAAAGAATTTAAAAAGAGGAATCAGTACTTGCCGCAATTTTGATTTCACCGCCTTGTAAATCCTATGGGACGGCAGCCATCTTGGATTGACGCTCATGGAGGGTGAGTTATTGTACCTCTGTTATTACGGCTCTGCGTGCCTCACTCCGAGAGTCTTCACAATGGATTAGCGGGAAAATTGGCGTACTCTGATCAGAGCAAGTCGTAATATACGCTACTTGAAACACAGACACGTTTTGTGCATGAAACAAAATGCACACGCTGTATATACGTCAAGTGAAGATTTATGCGATCTACCTGGATATCAGGCCAAACTCTGAATATATCCAGAGGTACAATAACTCTGCTCCATGAGCTACACAAGATGGCAGCATATCTGGATTCAGCTATAAAAATTCCTTGGTACTGATATGCACTTTGTCACACAACAAAGGATATTACAAGAAACATGTCGAGGGTTGAGAGCCTTGTGGCAAAAAAAGATCCACAAGGCTGTATTTGTGGCTCTTTTGTTACCCGTGCATATATGGCCTTGTGGCTCGCAACCCTTGATGTGTTTATAGGCATGTCATGATACTGGATATAATCAGGGTTTAGTATAATATTCATATAATTACAGGTTTTATTCAATATGTATCTGATCAATGAAATTACAGAATTCTTATGCACTTATATCTAGGGAAATACTTCTCGTACAATATGTTGCATGTCCCTTTCAGTGCAGGTATTTATGGGCCGATTTCACTAACTTCTTGTATAGAAGCATCATATGAAACCCTTGTTATGGATTTGTAAGCACATTTGTATTTTAAATATGGATCTTGCAATAAATGATCTATAAAGTTTAGTAACATAGTTAATCAATAACAGAATATACACCCAATAAAGTGTTGGAGTGCTTATGGTTAAAGATGCATAGTAAAAGTAGTGACATCAGCCCTTATATTTGAGATTCTGCCATTTTTGAGCTGCATGCTATACTAATGTCATATATGGTCTCCTTCACCTACATCTTCATCATGTACAAGTAAATCTGGTGAATTGCTCTATTGAAGAAACAAACATAATGTTGTATTCAATTTGACGTAGCTTTTCCATCAAGGACGCTTAATAGTCCACAGCATACAGAAGTAGATATGTAGCCATTGATGGCCAGGGTTACATAAATGTCACATCTACTTTAGATGTGATCAGAACATGACAGATATTGCATGGGTATCATTAATATACAGAGTGTCTCAAAAAATATGCACCCAGCGTACAGCAGTAGATCGTACAGCAGTAGATATGTAGCCATTGATGGCCAGGGTTACATAAATGTCACATCTACTTTAGATGTGATCAGAACATGACAGATATTGCATGGGTATTATTAATATACAGAGTGTCTCAGAATAATATGCACTCTGCATACAGCAGTAGATATGTAGCCATTGATGCCCAGGGTTACATAAATGTCACATATCCTTTAGACATGATCAGAACATGACAGATATTGCATGGGTATTATTAATATACAGAGTGTCTCAGAATAATATGCACTCTGCATACAGCAGTAGATATGTAGCCATTGATGCCCAGGGTTACATAAATGTCACATATCCTTTAGACATGATCAGAACATGACAGATATTGCATGGGTATTATTGATATACAGAGTGTATCAAAAAATGTGCACCCAGCGTACAGCAGTAGATCGTACAGCAGTAGATATGTAGCCATTGATGTCCAGGGTTACATAAATGTCACATATCCTTTAGACATGATCAGAACATGACAGATATTGCATGGGTATTATTAATATATAGAGTGTATCAAAAAACTGTGCACCCAGCGCAGCGTACAGCAGTAGATATATAGGCATTGATGCCCAGGGTTACATAAATGTCACATCTACTTTAGACGTGATCAGAACATGACAGATATTGCATGGGTATTATTAATATACAGAATGTCTCAGAATAATATGCACTCAGCATATACTAGTGGATATGTAGCCATTGATGCCCAGGGTTACATAAATGTCACATCTACTTTAGACGTGATCAGAACATGACAGATATTGCATTGGGTATATTATTAATGAAGGGGGTGCCTGAGAACAATTAATCCTGTGTTTTAATTCCACATTAATTTTGTTGAAATGAGATATAAGAAAATGTACTTTAAAATAAAATGATATTGGTTGTTGACAGAATGTCATCTACTTATTACCTACTGCAGTCATTTTCTAATATTGCCAAATGTTTGTGAATAAATGTTTGTAAACAACCAAATTATTAGTGTAAGCCCTTGAGCTCTTTTGGCTATAATCATACTTTAATTCATGTTCAAAACCATTGGGATATATGATGTAGTGCATATAGCAGGCACAATAAATGTTTGCTTGAGGACTTGTGAACAGTAGGCTTGTTCAGACGCAGAGCATTTAACACGACTATAGTCGTGCTAAAGGTTGTGATAGCGCTAGTCATGTTAGCAGTCGTGATAAAACGTGAGTGAGAACAACAATCGTGTTAGTTTATCACGACTGTTATCACGACTGTTACCCCTGGAAAAAGTCAGGGGTAAATCGAGATCACCCGGGTTAAGTTAACACGGCCTTGCAGTGAGAACAACTACTCGGGTTAGCATTCGTGTTAAGGATGACCTATGTAGGATTTTTAGGAAGTTCTGCAGTTTTATCCTGTTCCTGATACATCTGTATATAGAGTAATAGGCCTATGTATGTATATAGAGTCAACATGCAGCCAGTTATTGATATAATTATAAAAAAGTAATGTGTTTAATTTTATAACCACTTAGTAATGATGAAATCGTACTGGTAGTCAGTTTAAAGCCAAACGTAGGCCTCCTTGAATACAATCTTTGTTTACTTGTATTAAAACAGTGCAATACCTACACAGTTTTTATCAATAATACAAATGACAGCGTAGTGGCGCTGCAACTTTTATAACTTAACACGGGTTGTGAAATCTCTCGACCACAGTCGTGTTAGTAGTCGTGTTAGTAGTCGTGATAAAACGTAAGTGAGAACAGCAACCCATGTTAGCTGAAATCTTTGTGGAATGTTGTAAACAAGATTACCCGAGTGAATTCTAAATGTGAACACAACTAGTGTCACATACCTTCCCTAATAGGAAATGGGCAGAAAGGAAAAGGAGTTTGAATGTGAGAATAAATGACTACAGAATTTGCATAAGTCATTGTAAAGTCGCTGTCAAGAGTTTTCACAATCAAATGATCCATCTAACAAACAACTGTAATATGCAGACTTGAAAAATCCTGCCTTAAATAAAGAATTATGCAAGTCATATCAAGCTTTCTCACAAATTTACCCAATTAAATCATACCCTGACAGTGCAGCAACACTGGTATGGACAACAGCTTTTTCAAAGTTATTGACCTGGTTGTTTACAGATGATAAGTCTTGAGACATACCTGCTTCGAGCTTTATGGCCAGGGAGCCTCAGTGTAATCAGTTGGTGAAGAATGGATGTTGGGCATAAATAATCTTATAAAATACCATGTCACCAGGCTAAATTTTTTATTTATAATACCAAGGCATTCAAAATCTAAATATGTGACACAGTCATATTTAAAATAGTGTTGTTGTCGGCAGAGACCAATGTAGCACTGTGATTGGGAGTTTGGAATTCCTTTACTATTTATAGTAATACTAGCATTAAAGGTGTAGGGTCCTATTTTAGCATATGTAAAATCTCTTAACTGATTGACCTTGACCTCTGAAATGCATTTTGTGAAATTTTCACCCATCTTGCTTCTTGTGTTAATTGTCGTGAGAAAAGAAATTATGCAACCCTGGGAATGAGGCTGTTATGTAAATACAAAAGAAATGGGAAAATAGGTATACCAATAAATTTTACAATTTAAGCTACATCTTCGAAACTATAGAGAAGTTGGAGGTGAAATTTTGGATTTAGAATCAGAAAAATATGGGTTTTCATTTTGCCTCAAAAAGTACACAAGTTCCAGTCGAGTCCAGGGGGTGAGAATGAGATTGGAACCTACACCTTTAAGATAAACTCAGAATTCAAAACTCTATTTAGAGTTCAAATGAACAAGTCGACTTAAGTAGCATAACTTTATGAAATAAAGTCAGCTTCTCTCTTCATGTGGCCCAGGTACGTACAGGAATGTCCTCTCTTCAAAATGTTGGTCTATTTTGTAAGCACAGAGAGTACTTGTTATGTATAAAACACCTAACTTGACTTCGACAGCATTCCTATATTTTGATACGATTGTACACATTCAACATATTTGTTGCTTCTGAACGATAATTGGAAGACAGCTGCTTTTGGGCTTTATGTGATATAACTGAACCTCTGAAAAGCAATTCTACTTAAAAGAAGAATGCATGGTTTTAGACAGACGATGGTGGACGCGCAATAAATTGCCTGTTTACCTGACTGTTTATTCAGATTTGATACGTATTCATCCGTGGTATCGCCCGTATATTTCAATGCGTAACTAAAAAGAAATGTGGTTCTTTAAAATAATCAGAATATCTTTTTAGTTTTCTGGGGTTGAAGTCCCAACCCCAACGGTTTTGAAATCTGCATATGTTTATACACTAAGGGCTTCAAATGAAATTTTTGAGCTTTAGTTAAAATCCAAGTTTTGTGAATGGGAGTTTCAAAATCTAATGACATCACGTCCTACCCCCCTGGTTTAAGAGGTGTAAATTGTCATTCAGAAATAGGGTCTGGGGATCCCATCACAGAGTCTTAATTGTGAATCCTGCATGTGTCTTTTTTGTAGGTCAGTCTCCATAAGGCCACATAATATGGAGACATCAAAATCAGCAACGTGTAGGTTCACTATGTGACAGGCTTACAGACCATGCACATAGTAATAGGTCTGTATCTTAATAACAATGGTGTACGCAAATAATGCATTCCAAGATATGGCTGCTTTTGGCAATATTATGATGATCAAATTGGAGCAATAAACAGAGTTGCCAACAATCAAATCTTTATGTTACCCATGGGCATCTGGGTTAATGACCACATTGATTGTAAGTAATGGATTCCAAGATATGGCTGCCGTTGGCAATGTCATGATGATCAGATTGGAGCAATAAACACAACTGCGTTGCCAAAAATCAAATCTTTGTGAGTTTGATTATTAGCCTTGCAGCATTATGCAATGTCACAAATTATAGGTCTGCACTCTTGGGTATCTGGGTTAATGACCACATTGATAGCAAGTTATGGGTTCCAAGATACAGCTGCTGTTGGCAATATCATGATGACCAGAGTGCTTCTAAGGAGCAATAAATGCTACTGCATTGGCAACAGAGTTGCCAGCAATCAAATCTTGGTGAGTTTGATGAGATAGCTATGAACAGCCTTGGAGTATCACAAATTATAGGTCTACACAACCCTTGGGAGTCTGGGTTAATGACCACATTGTTTGCAAGTAATGAATTCCAAGATATGGCTGCCTTTGGCAATATCATGATGACCAGATTGCTAAGGAGCAATAAAAACAACTGCATTGGCAACAGAGTTGCCAGTAATCAAATCTTTGTGAGTTTGATGAGATGGCTATAAATAGACTTGGAGCATTCTGCAACAACAATATCACAAATTATAGGTCTGCATAACCCTTTGGTGTCTGGGTTAATGACCTCACATTGATTGCAAATAATGGATTCCAAGATATAGCTGCTGCTGACAATACCATGATGATCAGTTTGGAGCAATAAACACAACTACATCTGGGTTAATGACCATGTTGATTGCAATAATCAATTCCAAGATATGGCTGCCTTTGGTAATATCATGATGACCAGAGTGCTAAGGAGCAATAAAAACAACTGCATTGGCAACAGAGTTGCCAGCAATCAAATCTTTGTGAGTTTGATGAGATGGCTATGAATAGACTTGGAATACTATGCAACATCAACATTTATAGCATCTGTTTTACCCATGGGCATATGGGTTAATGACCACAATGCTTGAAAATAATGAAGTCGAAGATATGGCTTCTCTTGGCAATTCCATGATGATTAGTGTTTTGGAGCAATAAAAACAACTACATCTGGGTTAATGACCTCGTTGATAGCAAATAATCATTTCCAGGATATGGCTGCCTTTGGCAATATCATGATGACCAGAGTGCTTAGGAGTAATAAACACAACTGCATTGGCAACAGAGTTGCCAGCAATCAAATCTTTGTGAGTTTGATGAGATGGCTATACATAGACTTGGAATATTGTGCAACATCACAATTTATAGCAGGGTGATTCCAAAGTAACGTTTGTGACTGAAAAATTGGAAAATTTCACTTTTAAATGGCCACAGAACCTAGCATAAACAGTATATCAACGAGTTTGTTGTTGATAATGGTGCTCACTGGTGGGATCAAGACATGCAGGTGTTTAAAGATTAAAATAATTGCCAAAATACTGAATAAAGTTCGTGTAACGTTCGGTAACGTTTGTGACCGCGCACGGAAATGTTTTTTTGCTCCAAATGACTTCAAGTAAAATTTCTCTGACATGTTACCGAATATTTTATTGCGCTTTTCACAGATGATTGGTAATATATTTACAAATAGTTCATAAAAGTGGTAGGAAATTCTATCGTCAGAATTTCTTTTAATGCAATGTTTTGTTTGGTAACGTCTGGTAACATTTGTGACATTTTGGTGTAACTTTTTGGTAATGTTTGTGACATTTTTGAATGAAAACATGTGCTCATTTATGCACGAGTAGAAAAAATTCAAAATTTCTGATTAGAAAATACTTTTCACATACAAACGTATGACTGAAAAAAATGCTCATATGGTCGAATAAAAAAGCTGATTTTTTGCTTGAAATCAAAAAAGGTTTAGTTTTCACTGGAATGAGCCAGCATATGTATAACCCATGGGCATCTGTGTTAATGACCACAATGCTCGCAAATAATGAAGTCCAAGATATATCTTCTGTTGGCAATACCATGATGATTAGTGTCTTGGAGCAATAAAAACAACAACATTGGCAACAGAATTGCCAGCAATCAACATCTATAGTAGATGGATGAGATAGCTATGAATAGACTTGGAATAGTATTGAACATCACACTTAATAGGTCTGCATAACCCATGGGCATCTGGGTTAATGACCACAATGCTTGCAAATAATGAAGTCCAAGATATGGCTTATGTTGGCAATATCATGATGATTAGTGTCTTGGAGCAATAAAAACAACTATATTAACAAGAGAATTTGCTAGCAGTCAAGATGAGATGGCTATGAATAGATTTGGAATAGTATGCAACATCACAATTAATAGGTCTGCATAACCCATGGCATCTTGGTTAATGACCACAGTGTTTGTAATTAAAAATTCCAAGATATGGCTGCTTTTGCTAATATCATGATGATTAGAATGTTTGGAGGAATAAACACAGCTACATTGGCATCCAACTTGCAAACAATCAAAAAGCTGTGTCAGTTTGATTATATAGCCAAAAGCTCTGGCAAGATGTTTGCGACCTCTTGGGTTTACTAACATCAAAGTCCTCTTAGGTATTCATAGATGTGCATTTCAGGAGGAGGTATTGACACTGAGAAGAATTTTGTCCTACTCACGACATTTTATTTAAGTCAATTATTATACATAAGTGTAAACAGAAGCCAAATCCTAACCTTGTACTGAACCTAATCCTTACCTAAACTTACATATTGTCTCCATTGCTGAAAACAGAAATAACACAATTCGAGAAAATAGTGTAGAAAGTCAATGTTTGTTTTTGTGATAAAAAACAAATTAAGAACAGAGAAACTGTATTTAACCTGTTGTCAATGACCAATTTAACTTAAATACAACCACGAATGAATATGCAAGTAACAGATTACCATATGACGACGGTATCATTGACAATCTTGATATGTGAAATGTGATTTTTATTACAATCTGAATGGGGACCAGCCTTTAGAACTGAAGTTAATTACAGAAAATCAAAAAATTTTGTGTTTAACTTTCTACAGTAAAAATCACAAGAAACTTGCCACTTTACTTTCCCAACAATATAATAACTGATTTCTTGTTTTAGCTTGACAAATCCCATGAAATATTTTATTATAATAAACTCACATTATTTTGCCCTACTCATCGGAGGACTTGATCAGATCTGGTCAGTTTATCCACTTTCCCGAAGAACATTCATCGAAACAAATTTCTTGATCGACTTCTTCCCAGCAGCCAAAAGTGAATCATAGATGACCAGGGGCCGATTTCACTAACATTAAAGTGATGGTCGCTAACCATGTTTTGATCGTTAACTCCAAAAATAATCTTAGCAATAACAGGAATTTTATCAATTTAGCGACCATTTTTTGAGTTAGCAATCATAACAGGGGTTGGCGATCATCGCTAT
>JXSR01S008780.1:57629-93086 GCA_000969725.1 Ophiothrix spiculata
TAAATAGAACCTGTTTTATTATTTGTCAATGTCAACTGTCTTTACGTATTCAGTTCATTCAGAATTAAAAACGATTAAGATTACAAAACATAGGCCTATTTTAATTTAGACCTACATATATTTTGTTTTTGTTTGGTTGAAAGTCTTTTACACAACTTCCCTGATCCATACCTTGGCATTGGATTGCAAAAGGTGAAAGTTTTACAAACTGGGAGAAACTATAGGTACCCAGCACCTGATATTTTCAGTTATAAAACAAAGGTAACTCCTTGATTTTTTGGCATAAACAATACTGCATTTTTTCTCTCATTTTTCTATGAAATTGATATAACTGCATCATATAATATGAAAGTCACATTAAATTGGTTGGTTAACGAGGTGTTACTGACAATTAACAAAAAGAACAACATTTTAGAATTGCGATATGATACTCATTAAATTGTAGGTTCATTTATATAAATGCAATAATGGTTTTGCAAATGAATCATGAAAAATTTATTCTGCTGCTGAAAACCAAACAAATTCCCCTGACAAACTGTTCCTTAATTTTTGTAATTATTTTGCTATAATTCATGTCCATTTTAAGATTTAATGAAATAACACATTTAAAAATTTTCTAAGGAACACAAACTCATCATTTTTTTTTTTTTTCAATACAAATCAAAAGAAATTAAATATATAAATTCAGTGTTAATTAAATAAAGCAAAGTAAATTATAGCCATGCAGAAACAGCTAAAAAGCAAGCAAGGACAAAACAAATAAATTAAAATGCTAAAGTGCGTGGAATCCTTGTGCCTTTTACTCAATCAAGACAAATGAATACAACATTATTTCAAACAGCTAATAATTTACTTTGTATGCCTGAGTGAAGCAATGCACTGCATTGAGCATGACCTTGATATGACCTTCACAATGCAAGTCAGCATGAGCATAGCAGTACTGAGTAGTGTAGAGCAAGCCAGCATGCATGATTGACTGCACACCCCTACACACACACAGCTTGCCAATTCATTGCACAGCACTCACACTAAAGCTTTCAATTTTCTACCTTTATAACTCTTCTTTGATCAGTAATCTTTTAATATAGGTTTGGTAAATGCTTTAAGAACATTATTTAACAAAAATCAGCAAGATCTCAATTGTTTTTATTTCATATTTCTTGAAAGATTTTGGAGATCAATATTTTGTGATTACCCATACTAATGCCACAAGAAAAAGAGAGTGATTTTTGGTGTGCTGCATACTGCCCTCACATGCCCAGAGCAGTGCAAAGGGGGCAGGACAAGAGGAAAAGTTGGCAAACACAAAACTAAAAACCAACCGAAAAGAAAAATGTGTCTGGCCTAAAATGCAGTTAAAATAACACAGGGTTATTTAAACTGCCCTTAAAGCTATATATACAAGAAAAATTTAAAATTGACAGCAAATTTACAAATACACAGGTGTCAATCAATGATAAAATACGGAACTTCCACACAACAGCAGCATATCGCGAAAATTCACAGAAAAGCATTGTGACTGGCACTGAACAACGATGGATAGCCCTGGGTAAGGGGAGAGGTTCCAGAACTTTATTATTGCACAAAACACTGGTAGATGATGAAATAGTATATTGCACAGCGAAAAATCACAAATTGCAAACATGCACAGCAAATGGGGAGAGGTTCCAGAACTTCACCCAATATAAGCAATTTCACAGAATTGCGATTACTGCATACACAAATGTATATCATGAAGAAAATAAATAAAACGAAGACAAGATTGCATGGCAGATGGCAACCAGCAGACACATTATCACAATGATCGATTAAAGTATTGGATGAAGAGACGCGTTTTCAGCTGAGATTTAAACATACTAGTAGAAGATGCACGCCGAATTCTAATTGGGAGAGAATCCCACAGTACAGCGGCTGCATAGGCGAATGTTCTGTTACCGTAGAATTTTGTTGCAGAAGATGGAACACATAAGCGAAACTCAGATGATGATCTCAATGCTCTGGTTGGTACATATAGCTCAACAAGATTTGAAATGTATTCAGGTGCCATACCATTCAGGGCTTAATAAGCAAGAAGAAGGATCTTATATGTAGCTCTCTGCTTAATTGGCAACCAATGGAGCTGTCGGAGCGAAGGTGTAATATGATCACGTCGCGACACCCGAAGCACAAGGTGATCTGCTGTGTTCTGAACCATCTGAACTTTGTGTATGTCGCGGTCTGGCAGTCCAAACAGAAGTGAATTACAGGAGTCTAACCTGGATGTTACAAAGGCATGTATCAGCTTAACTGTGGCATCCTCTGTCAAGTAGCTGCGTATTTGGCTGATCTTCCTGATCCCTACTAATGCTCCTTTGCACACGTTATTTACATGATCACTCATACACAAATTGGAATCCATGATAGTGCCGAGATTTCTAGCACATGTCGACGGACAAATTATCGCATCGCCAATTTTGATGGACGGACTCCAAGATGATGTGTTGAACTTGGACGTACAGTAAATGAGCTCCGTCTTATCATTCAAGACTAGCTTATTACGTCGGATATCAGCGATACAAGCCTCGATTTTCCTGATGGCTTGGAGGCGATCTTTTGGTGGAAACATCAAGTACAACTGAGTATCATCAGCGTAGATTATTGTCTTGATGCCATGAAACTAGATGATATCCTGTAATGGAGCACTGAAGATGGTAAAAGCAAGCGGGCCTGCGACAGAACCCTGTGGAACGCCACATTCTAGCACGACAGGATCAGATGACACACCCTGTATGATGACGGATTGGGTTCTACCACTGAGATATGAAGCAAACCATTGCAGTGCTGTGCCTTTGACACCATAGCGAGTGGCTAGTCTGTGCAGGAGCTGATTGTGGTCAATTAAGTCAAAAGCAGCACTGAAGTCGAGCAGTACTAACAGAGCTTCTTCGCATTTGTCCAATGCAGCCAGGATGTTATTTTGCACTCTGATAATAGCTGTTTCCACACTATGAAATGATCTGTATGCAGATTGTGCTGAGGCGTGAAGATGATTGTCTGTAAGATAAGTTTGCAATTGTTGGACAGCGACCCTCTCGATGACCTTTCCCAGAAAGGCCAAATTTGAAATCGGGCGGTAGTTGGAGAGATTGTTGATGTCCAGATTCGATTTCTTCAAGAGTGGTGTTACATTAGCATGTTTTAACTATGCAGGGAAGATTCCAGATGTCAAAGACTTATTAACTATCTCAGTTATAAGAGGAAGCAGCTCCCCAAAGCACGATTTAAAAGTGCTAACTGGTAATGGATCTGATGGACAAGAAGTAATTGAAGCAGATCTTATCAATTTAGAAACCTCATCATCATGTGATGCAAGCAAATTCACTGAAGGAAGTTTCACACGTCTTGTGTGCCTGTATATGTGTTGAAGAATCGACAGTAGTACTGGTAGTCAATCTATTCTGCAGCTTCTTGATCTTGTCGCTGAAGAACGTGGCAAACATATTAGCCAAGACTTTTGGGTTCTGATGATCAGGGAGGGTACGACTTGCCTTTGGTGATGTTAATCTGTCAATAACAGGAAAAGGATCGCGTTGGTCAGCATCCGCGATCTCATTACTATGAAATTCAGTCTTAGATCTTGTCAGAAGTTGCTTGTATTCAGCGCAGTTTTCTTTATATAATTCTTTGTCGACAGTCAAACCTGACTTTAGCCACTTCCGCTCTAGACGCCTTCGTTTTTGTTTTGCAACTCTGAGAGATTCTGTGTACCAGGGCGCGTGTGGCCGCAGAATAATCGTTCTCTCCTTTTCCGGAGCATGCTTGTTTAGAACTCCTGACAGTTCGTCGTAATATGAAATGACCATTGAATCGAGATTGCCGACTGAGATAATTGAGTTAACAGAAGATTGTGCATCCTTCCGAAATTCAGTGTCATTTATTTTCCTGAGAGGACGACATTTAATAAGCTTCTTACTGAGTCCAGGACGAGTGATGTTAATAACAGACTTGATGGCATAATGGTCAGATGGTAAACCTGTGTACACAGTAACAGATCTAACAAGATTTTTGTCATTTCTGGTGATCAGAAGGTCTAGACTGTGACCATCAACGTGGGTAGGTTCTTTTAGGCCTTGTATCCATTAGCTGTACCCATATTCCATGTACACTGCTCTCGTTTTCTATTGTTAGTAATTGTGCGGCGCAACACAGACAATAAACTTCGTTCTGCTTTGTGATCATATCAGTGGCATATGTACGGCAGATATTCCAATTACCTGGTGCTCACCAAGTATGAACATGTTGATTGTTGGTGCTGCCAGGTCATAGGAATCATCTGCCGTAACAAGGCCACTGATATGATCACTAAGCAGAACGAAGTTTATTGTCTGTATTGCGCCGCGCAATTACTAACAATAGAAACGAGAGCAGTGCACATGGAATATGGGTACAGCCAATGGATACAAGGCCTTACATGTTGCTGAAAGTTACTAAGTTCAAGCATGTGAAGAAAGCATATTGCTTCACTATCATCAACGACATCAACATGGTTTCCTTATTCTTTAAAAATATGTTTTACTAAATTTGATAGAGTTTGGCAGTCACATAATTTTCTCATTTTACATGTAAAAGTTGTATTCATCAGCTGATTTATGAGTAAATGGCTTGAAAATCTTTGATAGATCATATAGGCCTGCATTATTCCTTGCCTGTTTCTGTAATAGTTTTCCAGTTCCATTAAAACTAATGAGGTTGATATTTTGTTTTAAACATTACGGTATGGAAAAAGTATAGTTCAGACTTGCCCGTCACGGCTACAGTTTATTCATTTTCTTACAATTAATTTATATTTTATTTGAATAAAAGGTGTTATAAATGTAACGAATAAAGGGAACATAATCATAAATATTTAAAAAATGAATACCATACTCAATGCTATTCTGCAAGAATAAAATGTCCCAGAGGTTTTTAGACCTATACATTTTCATTAGCATGGCCAAGTTTAGCCGGTGCGTCCATGCTGTTGTGCTAGCTTGCAGGAAGTTTCTGCCGGGCGAGCCACCATATGCTTCGCTGGGTATTAATGGTCAAGGTGCATTTTGTGATTGCAAGAAATGTGTACCTGCTTTCTGGCCTTTCGGCCTGCTCGCATAAAATAACTTGATTATCATGGTAGTTCTTAAAAACATTGTTTTTCAAACAATCAAAGATCCCTTTTATGGTTTAAAAAGCTATTTTGTAATAAAAGAATGTGTTCAAATATAAAGATAAAATAGTTCAGTAATGACATTTAGGCACACTCAAATCCTATAAATATTTTAAAAAGGCAAAAGTTGTTTAATGCTAAAAGTTCATAGAAGTTTGTAATAATTAATAATGATGACCCAGGAATGGTGGTTTTATTCATTACTTAGTGAAAAATATCGGTAACAATCATTGGGTAACACTATTAATATTGTGTAAAGTCAAATGTATGATTGAAAATAAAATGATTAGACTTCTTTACTCTATGTCAATCAATTTGTGTTACGTTTCTTCAATAATCGATTCTGTATGTTTCGCGGGAATTTATTGTATTGGGGATATCACAGCAATATGTATTATGCAGTAGTAAGTCATTTTTGCGGATGCCTGGCTGGAATTTTGGTGATCCAAAATTGAGGACTTTATTCGGGACGACACCAGAATATTGCTGAAGTCTTTGGACCAATCGCCTAATGAAAAGGATGTGAATTCTTTTTTTTTGCCTTAAGATAGATTCAGAAACCTACATATATAACCTTAATGGTATAGTTAAATACAAGGGTGTGCAGAAAAGAACTTGTTTCACGTTAAATGCCTCATTTCACCATTTTATAATATGACCCAATTTGGACTAAGCGCCATAGATTTGGACAAGCCCTTTACATGTACATAGTTGCTCAACATGGCTGTTTCCACACTAATGATCAGTGCAGATCATTTCAAATTATTATTGGATAACACACAGCCCGCTGGAAGTAAGACAACAACGTGATCCAACTTTTCATAATGCTGCGAGAAGACCAACACCAGAAGCAGTTTGTTACAAATAAATAAATAAATAAATATGACATATTTATAGAGGATAGCCTCATCAGTGTGTAGCACTGCTTTCCATGAGGGTCCTCTGTCAGATGGTCAGATTTATTTTTTCAGCTTTAGTGCAGGAGGAAAACTGGGGCACCCGGAGGAAAACGTGCTGAAGCAAGTTTGGACTGGCAACCTATTGCACATATAACGCCTGGACTGGGGTTCGAACCAGTGACAGTTCTGCATGGGCTCATTGGTGCAAGGCAAAGTACCACTGCGCCACCTGCTTCCTCAATGATTGGCAGATAGCCATTAAAACATAGCAAGTGGGAATTGACTCAGGAAGAAAGAAGAGCATAGAGAAGAATCATGCATGAATGATTGATGCATAGATTGTTTCAGTATTAAAAGTGTTTTCAATTCAGATTATGTTTAATTGAAAATCATACCTTAAAGATTTGCTTAAAATGGAGAAACAAGACATTTAACGTGAATGAAGTTCTTTCTGACATACACTGTATAGGCAAATCAAAAATTTATTGGACAATGTAAACATAAACCCAGGGTGAAGGGCCCAATTGTTTGTAAATGCAACCTCCACTCTGTATTTTTGTTTTCATTGTCCAATAAGTTTTTTTTTGGCCTATAAATAGGTTAATAGATATAGGTAACAAAATGTTACTACAATTCCACTTTTGCATTTTTCGGTTATTGCTGTTTTGAAAATCATTTTTCTGTGACATAACAATTTTAACATCATCACATTCCAAGATAGTTGCTGTATTTTCTTTATGTTCTCTTTAATTCAGCCAAAAGTATTAGTTGCCAGTCTGGGCAAAGATGTCAAACTTGCCACATCACCAGGAGCCATGACCTCTGACCTCAACTTAACCCATGGGATGGCGTTCTATGCCACGTTTCGCAATACTCTGAATGAGGAGTTAGCTGCTCATGCTCAGCAGGCGATACCTCCGCTGATTTGGGACGCCAGTAGGTCTGATTCTGGGTCAGTACTCAATGGATTACTGGATCATGTTGCCACTAATAGAGACATCAGGAAAAAGTAAGATCTAATTCTTTCTTTCTTTCTATTGTTGTTGTTGTTTAAGGTAGAAATTTTATCATGATTTGAAAACTGACTATAAAGCTAATAAAGCAGTTCTTGGTTTGATTCCAGGGTGGACCATGACTCAATTTGAATTGAAAATAATTTATATAATTTTCTTATGAACAGTCAATATTTGTATCCGATTTTATCATAATTGTTACTTTCAGACATGGCAAAGGCGTACACAGTATCATATTGACCAAGTGGGATACCATCACTGGAGGGTTGAGGAAGGGGTGTGGACAAGACCTGCAGAGTTTTGTGCTCTTGTTACTAAGAAAGTTACTTCAGATTGACTCAAGTGTAAGTCATTTGACCATTGCATGGAGTGAGGGATGTGTGACCGGGAGGGGGAGACAATCACTGGAGGGGTAAAGGAGGGTTGCGGACAGGACCTGCAGAGTTTTGTTCTCTTGTTGCTGAGAAAGTTATTGCAGATTGGCTCAAGTGTAAGTCATTTGACTATTGCATGGGGTGAGAGGGTGTGTTGACCGGTAGGGATTCAATCTTTTGAGGGTAAGGGAGGGGTGCGGACAGGACCTGCAGAGTTTTGTGCTCTTGTTACTAAGAAAGCTACTTCAGATTGACTCAAGTGTAAGTCATTGGGGTGAGGGGGGTTATGCAGGGGGAACTCATGAAGGGTAGCAGTAAGACTTGCACAATTTTTGCTGTTGATGATGCTGCACACGCTATTGCAGATTACCTCAAGAGGTGGAATTTTTGTAAAGAAATGTTGGCATAGACCTTTATTGTTGCAAGTAATTTTATCGTAAAGAACCTGTCTAAATCCAATATTTATTTATTTGACCAAATGATAACTACTAATGTGAAGAAATTCAATTCAATTGTTAAAATAGTGATCTTTCTGTACATTGTTAGCTAGTCCAGGTATGTATTGTTTCGACAAATAAATTGGTATAAAGAATTGTCGCAATGATCTCATTGACATTGGGAATTTTTAAAAACTTTTTTTTTTCATTGTGTGACCTTTTTGACCTTTGCACCTACACCATAGATTTGTTATATTCATTTTTTAACCCTTTTTACAGTTCTGCAAGCCATCTTATCCATCCTACAAGTTTGTGTTGAGCACCTACGGGACCATGCTCACTGACCCTGCGACCTCATTGACCTTTAAGGCCCAGGTCATGGATCTGTTATATTTCTTCACAGCATTTCCAGAACAAGAAGACGAAATCAGGTATGAATTATAGTTTCTCTCAGAGTTGTTTTTCTCTCGTTCGCGGGGTTTTTCTTTCCGAGACCTTCTGCGTACTGATGCACTTATTTACACAGATCGTGATTTGTTGATTTCGATTGTTTACGCTCACGGGTGTTGACGCGTGCGTTAAGAGTGGTGTACACGACACGATTTGAAAGGAAAAACAACTTTGAGAAATAGTATATCAACATTTTATTGAAATTCTTATTTTTCTTCAATAACGTAATTAACATTCTTAGCAAATTTAGTTAGACAAAATAAAAACATATTTATGTTTCTCGTCACCTTGCGTTTTTTTGGGTTTTTTTGAGATTTTTCAAATTTCTTTTTATTTTGTAAATTTTCAATCATAAATTGTTCATTAATATTTTAAAGAAAGCTACTCTTAGTCTAGAACTTTGCAAAATGTGTAATGAAGCATTTCAGATAAGTTTTGTGATCAAAAGAGGGGTCCAACCCTCAAAATAAAAAAAGGCCTCATTGTTTTTCCAAGACATCATTTTGCACACTGAACATGCCAAAATGGTGCTAAATCATGTAAATTTATAGTAGTTACCAATAAAAAGTAAAAAATAAAGAGCCCCCTATTTCTCAGTTTTTTCAAAAACCCTGACGAGAAACAAAATTGTATTTACTTGACCTTAATTAGATGATGTTTTAATTTGCAACAACACAATATGATCAGTTGGATTGAATTCAACAGTGACAAACCATTGTCGCACTAATGAAAATGTGCCATAATAGTGTCTACATCGCGGAAACAATGAACTGCAAATTGATCATCTGCTGCAGCTACACATGACAACAACTACTTTAATAGTTGATTCAGAGTCTGCTGATATGCATCGCTCGCATAGTCTTCTGGTATGATAACATGCAGCATGTGCGGGAGCAATACATCATGCAAAAGTGTTGTAAAAGACTACGCATCTATTGACATCGAGCTATCAAGGTTGCCAACGCCGCGGTATACCTGCCCAATTGAGCTACTTTGAATTTGCTTGCCGCGGGTAAAAATTGTCTTGAGCGGGTGACCTAAAATTGGGCTACTTTTGCCACCATCTGCCTGCGGCAGCTTTATTTGACAATATTCTGTTTATTCAGAGGGATTTTGAACCTTCAACACGTCCAAAAACAATTTTATCAACAACTAATTGGATTAATTCTTCCCTAATTGGTCATCACTAGGAAGACAATAACATGATCAATATCAATTATCCGAAACTTCCGTAAGTGGATAATACCCGGGGGTGGGGGGGTGGAGGTACTTAGTGGAAAGGTGCGCACGGCCAAGGACGGTTGCAATTTTAACCTCCCAGGTCCCCTCAAAAAATGGTTTACATAACGGTTGCATTTTTTCTTACCATTAAATTACCTTTTTTTGACCAATTTTTCCTTTGGTTTACATATCGGTTGCCAAATTGGACTTTTGAAGTGCAATTTACATTGTAAAAGTGCATTGAATGGTCTAAATAACGGTTGTTATACAGTCAAATTTTTTGCTTCCTCAGGTTTACAAAACGGGTGGTTGTCGAAAACTCTGGCCGCGTCCGTACCCAACCGAAATCTGAGACTCCCCAAGGGATAATATTGATTGATTTCATGTCCAATTAGGTTGTTTTTGTTTAGATCCACTTCAAAGCACCCGAAATTTGACAATTGGTTACAGTTTGACGGCATTTTGTACCACTCAAAAAATTGGGCTACTTTGATAGCGCCTGCCGCGGGTAAAAATTGTAATTTGCCGCAGTTTGACGCTTTGAGTTTTTGGCAACACTGCGAGCGATGCCCATTGACAGACTCTGAATAAACCATAGAGTAACCTGAAGTTATGCTTGTATTGATTGTTTATTGTTCAATTCTATTTCAGGGATGCGTTGAACTGTGTGATAGCAGACAACTTCCCACTCAAATCATCAGAATTCAGGGTTGGCAGCCCCAAGTACAATGACTATGTAGCTGCTCTCAACAAGGTTAGATCATTTATCATTTTCTGTATTTTTTTTTAAGAATGTATTATTTTGTTGGTATTGAGCCTTTCTCACCCTATCTCACTCCTTTGACCATCTCACCTCACCTTTTCCCTATCTTACTCTTAAGGCTCTGTCACACATCACGAAATGTACGAATAACGAACTAATAACCTACACTGTTTGGTCATTGAAATACATGTATATCGATTACCAAACAGTGTACGTTATTAGTTCGTTATTCGCACGGTATGGTGATGGGGGACAGAGCCTTTAACTTGAAGTAAGCTTCAAATCTGATGTTATTTCATTGTTTGTAACATGTTTCTGTGTGATGTTCATATAAGGTCTGATTAGTAACAGGTGCAGAGACAGTAGACTTATTTTATGAGGAAACCTCACATAACCAAACTTAGCTTAGCCTAGGATACCTTTGCCTAGCCTAGCCTAGTCCAGCCCTAGATAAGCCTAGCTACTGGATTTCCATTATATTAATCAGTTTTTGACAGTTTTAGTCCTATCTAGTGGTCTGAGGAGAAACGTTTCTCTATGAGGATAGAATACAAAGCTAGCCTAATTGGCTTAGCCGAGCTTACCTAGCCTGACCCAAACTACTAGGAAAGCCTAGCATAGCCAAGCATAGCATAGCATCACCTCAATCCAAGTCTAATTATTTTTCTTGTTTTCAATTAGATCCTGACAGCCCTGGTCCTCTCTGGCAGTCTGATGTTACTAGAAGTCCTGATCAGTATCATGTGTAGAGAAGAGAAACATATCTATGAAGATGAGATACAAACCACGCTGGCATCTTTTATCAAAAGGTAAGGTGCTTTTACGCTGACAATTTATGGTGCTTTCAGATTCCAACAATATCACAGCGATTTCATCGCATGATTTCTGCAGTTTTACACAAGCTACTTGCATTGATTTTTAAAATTTTGAGACTATCGATAGATGTTGAGCTATGTCTAAGTGATGAAATTGCTAGACTCTAAATGTACTATTAGACAAAACTTTTGCATCATTGTTTATGAGGTCATTATTTCAAAGCAAAGTTTTTCTTTCTGGGCTCGAAAGACAAGTGTAAAGCCTCAAAATAACACAGATAGTTTTTACAAAAATGAATGCTGGTACTTTAATATTTTCATTATAAGTACTCATTGAGTAGTTATCATGATTTCTTACAATGCCAGACACTAGTCTTAATCACCAAGATAAGATTTTGAGAGACAAACAATACTCATCAAATATTCTTGTTTCTTATATCTCCCTTTTACATGTTAAGAGTTTTTAGACAAGATGATACCTTCCTCATGAAAATCTGAAGACAAGCCATTGAGAAATTTCATATAAACAATCAAATATTTGCGAATGAAGAGATTTATACGTGCTGGTTGAAGACATGAAATAATAATTTAAAACTATGCATCAGCACTCACGTTTTTTGGTCGAATAATTTCAGAGAAACCCTTCTCCGTCCTCAGCGAGTGGTATCTGAGATGTGTCTGACGTCTGATTTCCTGTTCTGGACGTTGGTGGTGTCCTTCTTGTTGATAACAGGAAATCATAAATCTTTGGATGTTCACGGCCCCTGTCCCTATTAAGGTGAAAGTGAGAGAGGCTATATATATCAAGAAAGAACTTAACCCCACCCTTAATAGGGACGTTTATAAAATTATAAACGACTGTTGTGAAACACTATATTACGTTTCCTCAAGTTGCCTGTGCAATTACTTTTGGATGCCAAATTGAGTATTATGTAATACGCAATACGACCCAAGACATGCCAATGCATATACGGTCCATTAATTCGTTATCGATATAAAACAAATTCTATAAATCCAATTTTTACGAACTAATAATCATTAAAAAACTCAATAAGAACAACTAACCACCAAAAATACCTCGCCATTATCTCATTTGCCATTAAATCTCAAACCCCGGATACCATTCAAAAAACACAACTACCCGTAAACTTTAAAGATTTACGTGAATACAAAGCCAAAGAGGCATATTCTGTAATTCAAAAACGTACCGGGTGAAATTTACTTCAACTTTCTAATCAAAATATAATAACTTTCTTACCTGGATTTTTAAATTTATCGCCCAGTGGCTTGTCCTTTATTTTGATTATAAAAGCTGCAAATTCTGGACAGTTTGAACGCCAGTGGCCCGATTTTCCGCAGCCAAAGCATCTGTCTGTAGGGCGGGGCACTGCGAGACCCGCGAACGAGGTTCTGGCTGGTTGACCACGAAATGAATAATTACCCCGACCAGAATCAGGGTTAGGGAAGGTAGAAGGCGCATGATATGATCTGTTGTACGGCGAGAATCGACGTTGTCTCTGAGGTTTCTTTCTCTCGGACTCTGTGTGTGCCACGGCGACAGCCCTGGCTGCTTCTTTCATACGCTTCTCGTCCGCCTCATTATCGGCCAAAACTTCTGTTTTGCACTCTTCTACCACTTTCCACCCAAATTTTGACTTATCCGCAAGCTTGATGTGTTTATTTCTCTCCTTGATTGCCTCCAAATTCTCCTGTAAAAAGCCCTTGGCTGCAAACACGTCTCCTTTGTCAATCTTTTTAATAGATCTCTGAATGTTCTCTTCCTGCTTGCAATTAAACTCGTATTGGAGTTTATGTCCTTTGAATTTAAACTCAGGCTTGGATTCGACTTTTGACTTGGAAATCGCCTCGTCTATGTAGTCCTTGAAGCCGCGAATCTCGTTTTCGATCAAGTCTGATATGTTGTTCAGAGTAATGGCTGGAACTTCAATTTCTTGAGCCACCACCACCTGATGAACTAGTTCTTCCTGCTGGAAATCTGCCCGTGCGCCTGCAGGTTGTTTGCTGTTCTATTCCTTGTTCATTGTCAGACATTTCGATTAAAATAAATCCACGTTGACACAATGCGAAGATTAAAAAGTGAGTGTGGTCTCATTGAAAACGAAACGGTCAATGATTTGCACACACCCAGTTTGGCCTTCGAACTTCCCGCGAACCTTCAATTTACGTCACATCTCTCGACCAATAGAAATTGATCATTGTTACAGGTTACCAGCTACAAAGCAATCAGAAGCATTCATAGTAGCATATAAAGTATTCAGGCAAGAAGACAGCTTCCCCATGGAGATCAGACGGCAAGCTATTGAAAGAGTGTGCATTCCGCTGATGAGATTATGCAGCACTCAAGCACTGGTGGAATTCTTCAAAACCAACATCAAGGAGATTACTGGAACCATTGATGCAAAGACTATCAAGGTAAGAATGGGGTAGGGATGGCAAGAGGACAATTTCCTCTAATATATATAGATCACATGGCAAGCTATTAAAAGAGTGTGCATCCCCCGATGAGATTATGCAGTACACAAGCACTGGTAGAATTCTTCAAAACTATATAAGGCCAAATTAAATTAATAGTTTGTCTCAAAACTCCCGCACGCATTAGTTTTATTGTGTGTGTTGGTTTCTCTCCTAATCAGAAAAATAATGTTTTTATCCTTTTTTATTTTTTTCCCAGAAACTATAAAAGACATCTCAAAGTCTGAAGTAATATGCTTGAGTTCCCCACGGTTTCCAAAATAATTGCAGCAATCTTTACAATAGTGCTGCCCATTAATTTTAACACACAATTGCGCACATCAAGTTAATAAAATAGCACTCAGTTCTTCTGTGACACACGAAAAAAAATCTTTAAAAAAAATATATATTAAATAAAACTGCATTTCGCATTAGTTTTTCAAGAGTTATTCTTTGAGACAAACTATTAATTTAATTTGGCCTAACATCAAAGAGTTTTCTGAAACCATTGATACCAAGACTATCAAAGTGAGCATCCCTGGGAGATGAGAGGATGATAGCTTTCCCATTGAGAGCAGACATACAAAACGCAACGAAATTTTTTTCGCCATTCCATTTAGTGGTCTAACTTTACAATGCACTTCTGTTAGTGGCAAAAGAATTCAAATAAACCCTGCTTTTCTTGTGCTAGTTTACATAAATCAGCATTTTCAAGCACGCTTTTCAAATTTGTTTTTGCAATAAACTCATAACCCCGTATCTTTTTCCAAGCATGGAACGCGCAAAATTCTACATGTAACTATGTAAATAACATCAAGAAATGCAAGTGAATTCAACCCACATATAGCATGTAATTATACCCACGGTTGAGGAGGGTAGTGGTATCAGTGTTTGCCGGAATATACCACAAACGCAGCAGATAGAAAACCCATGCTGTATGCTACATCAATGATCAATAGATCCCTATTTTGATATAAAATTGGATGGATTGAGCATGATACAAAAAGATATTGGTCGAGCTATATGAGTTTTACGAAATATTGTGTGAGACGCGCAGCGTCGAGCTCGATATTTCTAAAACTCATAGCGAGACCAATATCTTTGAGTATCATGCGAAAAAAATCCATCCAATTTTATCATTATTATGTTCAAAATCTGACATTTTGTTTTCTGTCCAATATCCCTAACCGATTTTTTTTGAAAATCGGTCAGCTCAGAACATAATAATGACAAAAATTGGTACTTTAATTGGTAAACTTTTCAATTTTTCCAAAAAGACACAAATGTAGTATTTTTAAAATACCACAATCCCTGGTCAAACTAATCTTGAATACCCTTGGGGTTTTCACTTGTACATTTACTTTTTTTCTCTCATGTTTTTAGTCCCCAGAGATGGCATTTGAGAGCCAACTGGTATCCAAGATTTGCTGCTTTGAACTGATTGAAATCATGTATTCACGACTCACCAAGGAAGACCTTAATACCCCACAGTCAGAGATCAATAAGGCTTACTGTGGCTACAATGTCAAAACAGGCAAAGAGATGACTCAGGCTGTCACAAAGTAAGTGTATGAATACTTCCTTCTCTGTCATCTTACGACAATTGAAAGCCAACATGTGTCCAAGATCTGATTCCTCGAATTGATTGAAACCATGTACTCGACTCACCAAAGATAATCTTAACAATTCAGTGCGGCAGGCAGCCACAACCGCCAAAATGAACATATTTTATCATGACTGACTTTGTCTGACCATATCTCAACTAATACTAGGTTTTATGAGGAGTTTTTGGTATGTATAGAAAGAGAAAATTATGAACTTTTACAATATGGACATAGTAAGCCTCAATTTATTCTCATTTTTTTCATATCATTTTATAAAAAATTATCATGAAAAATTAGAATCAAAATTTCTTCTGCGGAGGGAAAATAGGTTGTGGTTTATTGTTATAGTAATTGGGGTCACTAAGCAACCAGTGCCATTGACCAAAGTAATGAATGGGTATCAATAAATCAATACATTATTTCTGGATATACACAATAGCTTTTATAGATCGATTTATGTGTGTGGGGAAAATGAGAAGTTGTAAGAAAAAATTGTTTTGCCTTTTTTCTTTCCTAAATTTATCTTATAAAAAATAAATAAATTATATAATTTTTAGAATGACAAAAATAAGCAATTTATTGTTTATACATGTGTACAAAATAATGGACAATGATACTTTTATTCATGAGAACTGGTGAGTTGAAGAAATTGAATCCAGTAGGCCTATAACCAATAGTGAAAATCTCAAAAATGATCTACCATGGAAAGAGTTAATACCCCACAGTCTGATATCAATAAGGCTTACTGTGGCTATAGTGTCAAAACAGGCAAAGATATGACTCAGGCTGTCACAAAGTAAGTGGGTGAATACTTCTTTCCCAGTTATCTTAATGCAATATAAAGCCAACTTCTGTCCAAGATCAGCTGCTACAATTTGGGCTGACTTGTAATCTGTTCAGGTATACATGTATCATTTCAAATATCATATCATATATCAAACTTTATTTCCATAAAATTGTACAAGTACACATCAAAAACATACAAACAAAAGGGACAAAATTTATGGAGGAGTGGAATAGAAGGCCAGAAAGGCATGTAGGATAGTCTACCCCTAAAATAACTTACACCTAAATAACTTACACATTGAATATATAAAAAAGACAATAAAGCCAAACAAGACAGGACGGGCTCAAAAATCAAAAAATACTGAGAGAGAAAAATGGAATCACTAATAAGATGCGTTCGAAATTCATTCGTATGTTCCAAAAAGGGTTTTTTTTTGAAAGTGATTCGAAAATTTTTGACAGATTTTGAATCTTTTAATGAGTGGGCGAGTGAGTTCCAAAGCAAAATTGAATACCGTGATCGGAGAAAGATTTTTTATTTTTAGTTATGTTAAGGTCATTGATATATCTTGTTTTATAGTTGTGAATATGAGAACATTTTGAAAAGTAATTTGTAAAAGTCACAGGTAGATCATTTCTAGAATATCTGTACATAAACAACCCTAGTTCTAATGTATACATGTTGCAAATTGTAAGCACATTGTGATTAGCAAACAATGGCCCAGTATGACTTCTGTAGTGACTCTTTGACACACTTCTTATTGCCCACTTTTGAAGTTTAACCAGTTTATCAACATATAATTTACAAGTGTTTCCCCATTTGACAATGCCATAATTAATATAAGGTTGGATTAAGGTGCAGTAAAGTGTGTACAAAATACGGGTGGGAATAGAATATTTCAGTTTGTTCATGACACCAATATTTTGAGATATGTAAACTCATATAGTATTAAAAAATTCTGTATAGTACAGTATGTGAATTCATACATTATGTGTTTAATTCGTTTAGAGAGCTATATACCTATGAAAAATGGGAGACATGTCAAAGCCATAGATTAAAGAAGGAACAGATAGGAAACAAGTATATTTGCACTCTCAAATTTTTTTTTAAGTTTTAAAGGGATTCCAGCACGCTGGCATCAAGAGTGTCATGCCTGGATGGAAGCTGAGCAATCGCATAGTGACAAAGCTCTCTAGCCGTGCGCTACAATTACTGACTACAACCCAATATGCATCTTACATATGTTCCCCAAATTGTGCGACCTCATGAAATGTCGCTTGGCTGACTCGATAGCCACATTCTGATTAAAATTTCAATCAGTTGCCGGATTACGGTCAAAGCATTTTCATATTGAATAGTATTTAATCTACAATTTCAGCTATTTTAAATTTTTTAAACTGGTCAGTTTTTCAGGGAAAGTATAATAAACTGATTGAAGTTTGGTATATAAAAATTATAAAATAGGTATGCTTCAAAAAATGCTTCAGTATGCTCGCCAGATTTTCATATGTTGCTCCCTGAATTTAATCAAAATTAAAATCGATATATTATATATATACCATAATAGTATAGGAATTCCTTTACAGTATCTGAATCCACATAGTTTCCCTGACGGGCTATACCAGCTATCTACAAAAGTGTTGAAATGTTGATACACATCATAGATACATTATAGAAATAAACACATGAATGAGATAAAAAAAACACCCTATACAGACAAAGCTAAATAAATAATCTTTGTTTCTCAGTGTGATATCAACCATGCTTAAATGTGTACATGTTTATGATTTTCTCTAGAGCCGGTCATTCGGCAAAGAGTGAAGATATCCGTGGTGAGACCACTTCTCTGGAATTGCGACGTCAGTATCACTGTGTTGCCTACAACGCCCTCATAGCCATCATCAGTTGTACGCAGACTGAAATGAAATTCTACAGTGCATTTTTATTCAATGAGAATCCTGCCAAGGTAAGTGTAGTGAGATGACTCAGGCTATACCCAAGTAAGTGTATAAATCCTTCCAATCCAATCATCATTTATTATTACAATGATGGCAATTTCAAAACAGAGGAGGGTGAACATGCAAAAACAAGTCTTTTTGAAATATCATGTGCATAATAACAAATAGGCCCATCAATACTATTTCTAGTCTGGTATTTTAAAACCAAAAATTGGATTCATATTTTTTATCATGTCCACCCACCTCTGTATCAAAACAGGAAAAGAGACGATTTTAGCCATTGCAAAAAAGTGTATTGATTCTTTCCATCCAGGTATCATGGTGAAATTGGCTTGTCAATTCGCGGAATCCTATACCCTCATAGCCAGTATTAGTTATGATATTCTCTGCATTTATCATAAATAACCTTGTCGTTTTGAGTGTACTAATCTCCATATACTATAAGTACATGTTGAAACAGCTGATTTAACAATTGTTAGTAAGTTGAAATCTTTTACACGTTCATATATGTAATTATATTCTGTGTATCATGTAGTGTATAATGTATTATTATTTACATCCTTTCATATTACAATTAATAATCTATCTTGCTATCAATTTTGCACACCTAAATATAGTTGTGTAAAATTGATTTTCATGAGTGATTTTAGCATATAGGTCCTATAAACTAAAATCACTCATGAAAACTTGCCACTTATCGTAACGAAGCACGTTGTAAATGACTGTATTCATCCTCACCAAGGGGGCAAGATGGTTGAATATGTTGATAAGCCCCATCATCTCTTTTGCTATTCCCATCTGCACCCTTCATGCTATCTAGGTGGCCGTAATTAGAATCATTTGTAGGTGCACCGTTCTGATGACTCTTGTCAAAGTGAGGGCCCTGAATAGACAGGGATTGGGACTCGGTGCTGTCTGTTGTTTTTACAAGTTCATAGCTTCTTGGATCAACCTCATCTAATTGTGACTTTTGAAACTTCACAGAATCATTTTTAACATCAGCATACGCATATGAATAAAATTCGCTGTCAACAATGTCAAAATATGGGTCTCTGGAAGCCAGTGCTCCAGAGTTCATTTCTTCAAATGAATCTATTGATTCTGTCGGGTCGACAACTTCATAGCTCCTTGATTCAGCGTTATCAGATTTTGACTTTTGAAACTTGACAGAATCATTTTCAAAATCAGTGTATGCATAGGAATAAGTGTCACTACCAACTGTGTCGAATTGTGGGTCTTTAAAAGCCAGTGCTCCAGAGTTCACTTCTTCAGATGAATCTATTGATTCTGTGGGGTCGACAACTTCATAACACCTTGATTCAGCGTTATCAGATTTTGGCCTTTGAAACTTGAAAGAATCATTTTCAACATCAGCATATGCGTATGAATAAGACTCATTGCCATCAACATGGCCAGGAACATCATCATCTGATTTCCTGTTACCTTGTAGATTTATCATATTGCTAGAGTTATCATCTTTGTTTTCTGGTGAAGAAATCTTGTCAGTTCCAGCCATATTTCTGTAAAAAATATATTATTATGATTCTATGAAGAATACAACAAATAGGCATAATCAAGTGAATTATAATTAATAATTAAATATTAAATGTTCCTCTTATGTAGCACTTTTTCTGATTTGACATCGGTCAACGCATTTATTACATCTATTACATTACTAATAGAATACGGTCAGCTACATTTACATGGTTCTTGGTATTTTTATACCATCCTTAACTATATTCTTAGTAATTACCCATAAAATGTGTGGGTACGTAGACAAAGCAATATACATTAAATGACTTGCACAACTTGTTGGCCGTAGCAGGGATTGAACTCACAACGTACTGATTATGAGTCCTACATTGTATGCTTTACCTAATGAACTCAATTCAAATCAATAGAAATCAAATATTTTGATACCAGACTGATTTAAAGCCATTATATAAAAAGATCCCCTTTCTCAAATATCAATGCACCGTAGATAAACCAAGATACAAAATATTTGCATATTAATTCTCATTGGAAATTCCGCACGTAAAACAATTGATAGTGAAATAAATCATCCATGTTTTCTTCCTTTTTAAAAGGCTCTGTAACTTTTACATATGCTAACTTACCCAGAACACTGTTTGTGTTGATATAGGCAATAAAGTTTTGTTAATTTTTAATGTATCATAACCAATGAGAGTATTTACATTTTGGCCTAAATCATTGGGGTTCTTTTGGCCTAAATCATAGGTTCAGTTTTTTGATTGACATATAAATAAATTTAAAAGAATTGTCATGGATGTCTGGAAATTGAACCCAAATCAATATTGTGTCTCAATCTGTTTGGCAATATATTCCAATTAACCAGACCTTGACCTGTTCTATTCAAACTAGGTCATGTAAAAGGGTTAATTCCTTTTATATTATGTTGAACAGAGTTGAGCATTGTACTGTTTATTAGTTTTGATCTCAACGCAACCCTAAATCTAAAACGCAACCCAATCTAAATCAGATCTTACCATCGATATTAAGCGCTTAGTAACAATAATTAAAAAAATCTACTACAGAAGCTGAATATCCAAATTTTTTATTGAAACATTCTGCCTTTTGTTAGAATAAGCATCATAGGAAAACTATAAGAGTACTGTATATCTTACTCTATATTATTCAGAGGTGTGTAATCTTCTCACATTTGCTGATTTCCTCATTTTTTTTGGGAAAAAATGGGAAGAAAATTTTAGCTTTTTCTTTCATTTTTAAGCCCATTTTTGACATTTTCAATGCTCTTTCTTGTTTTTAAAAAAGGTCACTCACACCTCTGATTGTTATATTTAAGTTTTAAAACAAATTATCATACTAAAACAATACAATGTGGTTTGAAATTTTGAAAATGATGTTGTGCTGTAAAAAATATAACTAAATGAATGTGACACAATTCGCGCTACATTTATTTTTGCACTTTTCGCGCAAAATGAGATTAGCGCGAACATATATGTACCGCGAAAATTAATGTGGAGTTGTTGCAAATGGAATTCTATACTCGGACAATGTTCAATGCGCGAAAATAAAAACACGCGAAATGGCCCAAAGTTGGCTGAGCGCGAAAATTACTGAGCGCGGAAATATTGGCGTTTACAGTATTTATTCTATTTGTAAAAAAGATGTAGGTGACATAAGAATTACAATAAAAAGATGATCAACATTTTGTCAGTGGTTTAGACTTGATCAAAACACCGCAATCAAATGCTGCAAACATGAATATTTTTGCATACATCATTTTTTGTTCACTGTAAATTTGTAATCATTTTGTCCTTTTTATTTTCGCGCTCCCCAAATTTGTAACGTGTGCAGTACATAGACATTATTTATTTTTGCTCTTAACAAATTTTGCACAAAAAGCAGGAAAATAAATACAGCTAAAATACATACCCTTGACTGGTCCTGCGGTGATGCTTGTAACATAGAAATGCTGCAAAGACCAAGAGACCTATGCCAAATACAGTGGCAATAATTGAGATTGCTAAAATATATCCTTGTGATAAACCCAAAGTAGGAGAACCTGTAGGGAAAACAAATTAGGGCCAAACCATAGTCGGCCTTCAAACAAAATTTTCGCAATCAAGCATTTTGTCGTGACGTCAAACACCATTCTTGATTCCACAAGCCATTTTGGGTTACATATCAATTTTGGGTTTAGACATGATAAATGGGTTTTAAACACCCTTTTGAGTATATTAGACACCCTTTTCTTAGTAATAGACACCCTTATCCAATTTTTTAACACCTTTTTCTTGTTGACACATATGACGTCCACAGTTTGACGTCACTACAAATTGTTTGATATCAAAAATTTGTTTGAAAGCCGACTATGGTTTGGCCCTTAAAATGATTTTCAGTAAAAGTGGGGCAGACAAAATTTCCTTAGGTTGAATACAGTGGGAAATATATTCAGTAACATTTAAAGATGTATCACTATTTTTGTGTCGCATAAAAGATAGAATCAGATGATGGCACACACCACTAATTAGCTTCCCAATGACTTAATGTACAAAATGGCTTCCAATAACTCAGATCAGTTACGATCCCTTTTACCATAAAATGAAAACAAGAATACATCATAAAGGCTAACTTTTTAAGATACAGGCTGTCAAAGTTACTGATGGTATCAATGTCCAATCCTTGGTAGATTACCGCTTGTTTCCAGAAAACACAGTATATCCCAAGGAAGTTATAGGGGGGAACAAGGTTTCTCCGCCATCTTGTGTCGCTCATGGAGCAGAGTTATTGTACCTCCGGATATATTCGGAATTTGACCCAATATCCAGGCAGATCGCGTAAACCTACAACTGACGCATATACAGCGTGTGCATTTTGTTTCACGCGCAAACCGTGTCTGCGTTCATGAAGCATGCATTGCGACTTGCTTAAATTAAAGTACGCCAATTTTCCCGCTAATCCGTTGCGAAGACTCTCGAAGTGTTGCACGCGGAGCCGTAAAATGCCGGAGGTACAATAACTCACCCTCCATGAGCGACAATCCAAGATGGCTGTCGTCCCATTGGATTTACACGGCGCTGAAATCAAAATGGCGGAGAAACCCTGTTCCCCCCTATAACTTCCTTGGTATATCCACATATATCAGTAGAGACGATTTCCTAATATGCAAGAGCATTATCTGCCTGTGGAATTGCACGCAACACTGAACAACAATTAGAAAATGGATTGAGTGTATCAACATATGTTGTGCATGAGATTGAAGTCATGAGTAGGGCACCAACTACCATACTTTGAATGCTTACGGGAATCAATGGGTGATACTTTTTGCCTATAATTGTAATAATAAACCCAAAATTTGTTTAAGAATTATGACTGAATCTAAGTAGATCTAAAATGAACAAAAAGCAATGATGTGTGTAATAGTGTATTTTTACGTGTGCTAGTTCCATATCTGATATTCGTCCTTACTAGAACA
The DNA here is from genome assembly GCA_000969725.1 of Ophiothrix spiculata. Lineage (NCBI taxonomy): Eukaryota > Metazoa > Echinodermata > Ophiuroidea > Amphilepidida > Ophiotrichidae > Ophiothrix > Ophiothrix spiculata. The sequence continues at coordinate 80,565 of JXSR01S008780.1, forward strand.
AAACATTCACCAAACATATATACCCCTTCCACATTTTTGAGAGGTCCTCACCCTAGGTTATGGCAGTCAAATCTGTGGAATTTTAGTAGCTACAACCTTCAACTGAATCTTTGCTTACCCAATTCATTTTGTGTTGTTGATGCTGTCATTGTTGGTAATATTGATACTGTAGAGGTAAAAGATGAAATTTACTAATAGATATATATATATATATATATACCTTCAGAAAGGTCATTTTTATTCAGAAATGGATATGCTATATATTGATATCATGTCACTGGGAGACTTGGTAACTGCTGACTACATTTTGAATTAAACACATTAAATAAAGAAAAAAGAATTATGTTTTGGTACTATAATGACAAAAGTATTGGATATTACTCTATTACTACTTTCAGTAAATATGCAATTTTAAAATCATAACGTATTCCTTGCTGAATTTAGGCTACGAAAAAATCATCAAAATTCTTTTCTTTATCTGGTGCTGCTCTTTGCAATATAAACACTCTTCTATACTTGGATCAAGACCAAATAGGTGGGCCTTTTTCACATGAATTGATATAGATAGCTGTGTGCGTAGTTGACCACACAACATCTGCTGGAAATGCAGATCGTTTGGTACGTGCAACATTATGCATCAGTGCATTAAGTGGTATTATGTTTACTTCAGGATGATAAAAAACCTCACAAGTCCTGCCTATGTAGTGATTATCAAAGTATACAAGAAGACTCTTTGATCAACATGCAGCTTACCTGAATTGTTTAGTTTGGTTGCAATTACTGAAGTAGTTGTTTGTAGGGTTGTAGTTTCTGTAGGTAAAGAATATTGTTACCTTATTATGCCAATTCTTTGTTTACCTCCTCGGAAATCCACAAGTTAAAAATGGCAGGTTTTCACCTGGATTTGAACCCGGGACCTCTCGCAATACAATCCCATTATCACTATGTCAAGCCACTGAGTAGGCGCTGCCATGGCAGCAATTTCGTGATCATAACTAATTCCGATCTACGATGTATTTGGACTTGGGCAAGTTTTCTTAACTTTGAGGATTGTGATATTTTGTTGTTTGATAGGATTGTTAGGGTTAATATATTTTACTATTTACCTTCATACAATTAGTTTTTGCCTTTCTTATTTATCTTAAGAAATAATTACTTAAAGTTGAAAAAATATATTTTTGAAAAGAAACTTGATAACATATGGATTTCAAACTGTCTAACAGATCCATACCAGAATTACTACTGTGTAGACAAATTTGAAGTTTGATTTTATTCATTATTAAAAAAGAGTGCACTCCCAGGGGGGGCACCCACATGTGTGGGCATGATATATATGTCCGGTGGTCAAGACCCCCATTTTCAGCGTGATTCGGTTGTTTTGACCCCAATTTTGAGGAAAACTACAAAATTTTAGCTCCAACTGCCAAAATTGCTCCGGAAATGTGAAAATATTCAGCTCAGGAGGCTACTTTTGACCAAAATTTCAGTTCAGTAGACCCCCAAAATCGGTTTCAAAGGTCCAATTTTTTGCATAAAATAAGTTTACCTGACCCCCATTTCGGCGCTATGCACCTGACATACCTACCACTTTCAAAGTTGAGTGCCCCCCTCCCCCCGGGAGTGCACTATGCCTCCCTGGTTTGTAATTCCACGTGGCCTCGGCATACCTTACAGGTGTTCGCTGACCACTGTAACCTAATAAGCGCCATTCTACAACAAACATCATTTCAACCTCAAGGGGCGCTGAACCTTGATCAGCCCACTAATATGCAACATCACTGCCCAGTTCAGCCCCCATGGTTTTCCACCAGACAATTAGCAGGAGTTAGTTCCTTGTCGTAGGGGATTTCAAGCACACTTAACATTTTGGCACCAGTGGGATTCAAACTCAGGACATTCGGCATCGCAAGTGAGCGCCTTACCGTTTGAGCTTACTTGACTGCTATCAAAGACACATAACGACTCGCTGCCATTTTGATTTGACCACTGTGTAAATCCTATGGGATGGCGGCCATCTTCGATTGTAACATATTGTACCTCTGGCATTTTATGGCTCCACGTGCCACACTTTGAGAGGTTGAAAACGGATTAACAGGAAAATTGGTGTGCCTTGATCAGAATAAGTCAAAATAGACCCTGCTTGATAGGCAGACACAGTTTGCTTGTGAAACAAAATGAACATGGTGTATATGCATCAGTGAAGATCTACGTTAACTGCCTGGATATCAAACTAATCGGGAGGTACATAACTCTGCTCCACTAGCAACAACAAGATGGCGGCAAGCAACACGTATCAATTTTAAGTTTTTATTCTTACCTGAGCTTCCAATACGCTTTCCTATGCCAGCAAGATAAACATAGGAACCAGTAAATGCATCATTACCAATCGCATATACAAAGACAGAAAATACCACTGCACTGTCGATGTGATGGATATAGTATTGTCCTGGAAGCACTGACATTCTGACGCTACACATGATACGGTTTTGCGAGACAACTTGATCAAGTAGAGTAACAGGACCTTCATAATTAAGCCCTGTTATTCTACTACAGTCTATAATGATGTTGATGAAGTAGTACATTTCATCCTTCCGAGAAACATTGATAACATGGAAACTAATTTTGTTTGTAAACGATGAGATGGATTGAGCAATAATCATGGATGGGTTACCTAAATACAATCTATTGGTGCTAAAACCCTTCATATATTGTGAAACCATGATAGGCTCGTCTGACTGTAATGAAATAAACACATCTCCATCCACGGTCCCTTCATAAAAGTGTCCACTAGGTACAATAATTTGATAACTGTGTTCCAAATCAGATCTAGATATGTTGATGGTTGCTGTGTCCGTAGATGTGTATATTCTATAAATGAAGCCATTCATATTTCTGAATGGAGCAAGAAAATATCCATTCATCCATGCATTTACTGGTATAAGTTGTTCAACTAACGGACCACAACAGCATTTGTCATGTGGGACACAAGCAAATACACCCGAAATAATGGTAAATGCTGAGTCACTCTCTACCAGGAATCCTGAGAGGTCTTCTCCTTCATCGCCTTCAAACCGGTAACTTTCGTATTGCTTCATTGAGAAACGTGACCTGCGTCGTCCTGTTGTAGCTTTCATAGTTATGATGGATTGCTCCAGAGCCGTGACACAGAAGAATGATAGAAAAGTGGAAAAGAAGGGAGAATAACTTGCAATGTGGTAACGTGTTCCGATTTGATACGTTGGATAAACAAGAAATGCATCCTCTGACGCATTCTTGTTTATTCCTTCGTAATCTATTGCGTGAACAGACACATAATCCGTTGTTGTGATAATGATAGTCTTGTCTGCATGGCCACGCTCACCTACTCCAAGAGCAACATCAGCAGGCAGTAAAATTTTAGTGTAGCCCAATCTGTCAACGGTAAAGTTCCTTGAAAACGATGATCGAGAAATAGATAGTGTGCCAGTAACAGGTGTTTTTGAAGTCGTGCTGGTAAACACCCTTGGTGCTCTGTTGCTCCCATCTACAGTCGGAATTGAAAATACGTATGTTTGATTTGCTCCTCCACAACCTGAACAAAATGCAAAATGCAATTAAAATCAGATTGCAAATGACTGATTGATTATTTGATCGATCGATCAATTGATTGATGTGAAAAAATGTCAATGTCAAAATATTTACCACCTCATGTATCCATTGTATAGAAATAGATCAAAGCTTTAAGAAAATATATGACACAATATATGTGTTCACTCATAAAAAATGTCTTATGAAATTGTCTAATGAAATGAGTGGAAAATAGCAATTTTCAAGTGCTAGTTTCTTTACATGTTTCAATTCTTCATATTCTTAGCTTTTAAATGATGTATAATGTCATACTTTCCATTTTCTTTTGACATTGGGTGATCAATTTATGCAACCATAACGGGCAATTGTACTGAGCAAAAAAAAAGAGGCAAAAATCCAGTTTGCCCAAATTCAAGTACATGGCTGTTTTCAATGAATAATGGTTTTCTGTCCTTGTTTCATATGTGACTTGTTAGTTTTTTCATGATTATTGATGACTTGGTATATGATATATATAAACTATAGATGATTTAACATGCTTTGTTCATTTTTTGTATAAAAACAGTCCGGTCCGACTGCCTGAACAGGCAATAATTCCCAATGTGTCAACATGTTGCCTGACCAGGCAACATCATATTTGCAGTTGAATTCAACAACCTTACCCTAAATTACTCCCTAGCAACTTTATAAAAGTTCAGTTGGTATTGCACTTTTGTGGGATCAAACTAAATACAAATTCAATTTTTGTCATCAAGCGAAAAAATAATTAGACCAGAAGAAACTTGAATTTTAATAACAATAGATTTTTAACGTTTTTTCAAAATTTCAAATTAAATACCGGAAATAATAAAATTAAAAAATGTTTGAAAAATAGTCGACAACCGTTAATACAATAATAAATCAAAGAAGAGTTGTGAAATTCGTTAGTTATGTGCTAAAAACAAAGTAAATAACAAACAGATAATTTGAATCACACCAATGCATTGTGGGATACAATATTGCTGGCGCAGGCAACATACTGCCAACACAGGAAACATTGCCTGTTTGGGCAGTCGGACCAGACTGAAAAATAGAACAAGTATGTAACATGTCATATTCTTGTTTATCAGTTATTATTATGTGTTCAGAAACTTACAGCTCTTAAAATCAAATGCTTGTCAGCAATGCCTTATGCAAATAGAATAGCCTATCCACTCGTCCAATTCAACTATTTTCCAACTGACAAGCCTTTAATTTTTTAAATACTCCAACTTTCAATAGTTTGACAAATCACCCTACTCTATGATTAAGCATTATAAAAGTATTTTGACATCATTTTTGGCACACTAGTATGAAAAACCCCAATGCTACAGTGACATACATTCAGAAAATACATAGTTGAATTGGACAAGTGATTAGGGTAATTAATATTGAGTCACTAGAAATAGTATTTTGTTTACTTCTATGATTTATTTAGTTTTTATTAAGTAATAAATATGCTGATATATTGTAAATGATAACAGCATAAACATAATCCAAATACTAATGTTGGAGTATCATGATATATAGCAAACCAATTTCTGGTAGAGATTATAATTTGAATGGATTTTGGACTAGGCTAGTACATTTCTTAACTTTGTATCATAAATTATGCTGTATGATTAAATTCTTTTAAAGAAAACAAAAAAGTTATACACAATTCCTGTTGGTACTTACTTGTAAAAAGAAAAAATATCAAACAAATACAGCTAGTTATTTCCATTTGGGCAGCCATGCTCAAGCCTCAATGTGGTAAAATGATAAACTATCAAATGCCATTTTTGAAAAGATTGGAAACTATCCTTGAATTTGGTTTCCAAACCATCATAATGACCATCAGTTTCATTTCCTCATAATCAGATTTCATTGTCTGAAATAACAAGATGCCTGATTTCATTGAAATCCTGTCATGATGTTTTGTTTTACAACAACAATGACTCTCATACTTAAATGGAGAATGAAAGTGGTATTAAATAAGCAATAACTATAAATAACTAGGTATAAATGGTCAAACGTTTCTTTTAACGTAAGGGGTATCCTCTATGGTTTGTTCGCTTAAGCCAACAATTTGATTTATAAAAAATAGTAAAAAACAAAAATGATATTTTGCGCCCATTTTGCATGGAAAATTAACGCACTTGTAACCATGTTTTCTTAGCCAATTTGGTGAGTCGCACGCTGCAGCACTGTATTGTGGGCAATCATGCAAGATGTGGATGGACCATCAAAATAATCAAAGTTTAAGTTAGAAATGTCTATTTTTTGTCATTTGTCGAGAAAAGTAATAATGTAACTCTATTTTTTTATAACATTTCTACCCCTCACCTTGATGAAATAATGACCCTTATTTGGTCATTGTTGTTGGAAAGTAGAGTAAATTGTGAAAATCATTAAGATGCACGGTGTGTCCCTGAAAGAAGTTGCAAAAACTATAATGTCACACAAAAACTAACTAAATGTTATCAGCGACAAATATTTGTGACGTCTCAACCTCTTTGTTGCAAAAATGAACACAATCTGTGTAATAGTTTTCTTAGGGTTCCAGCTCCAAAGGAGTTGGGACACTTTTCCTAAAAGTTGTAAAATCCAACAGTAATTTGAAGCGTTAAGCATGCATTCAGTAATGCAGTTTATGCAAACCAAATCATGATATTATGATTATAGATTTGTTTGTAAGAAAGATTTGTTTATACTCTTTCTGGCTCCTTTATATTTAAATTTGTTAGTCAGAATGTTCAGTTAGGTCGTCTTCCTTGCTTTGAGCACACTAAAGAACTAATACTCTATTAGCAGTGGCTGTTGGAAAGTGTAAATTAGATTCACAAAATAGTGTTACATTTTTCAATGGATAATAGATTATGATTTCCAGTATCTGAGTAGTGAGAGTATCATTGAAAAAAAAAATTGTTTAACATTTCCAAGAACCAGGGATGCCCATCTCGTGAATTCCTATCTTGAAAATTAAGGCCCATCAGTAGAAACCGCAACAAAGCAGCATGAGGCATCAACAAGGAGAAATAACATGCCAAGCAAAACAAACATGTTTATAAAGACAATATCCTTGATTGCATGCTTCTACTGGAAATTACCATACTGAGGATTACAACTTTCAAAGACTGGGAAAAGTATCCAAACCCTAGTGGAGCTTTAAATGCTAATATGTAGAAAACAAAAGCATGAGTTTTTCTTGAATTTTCAAAAGAAGAAAAGTACAGTACAAATTTGTGTTACTGATTTCCATTTCAATTTTAGTTTATTCATCAAAAATGTTTATATAACAGCTAAATAAATCTGTGTCACTTGATTGGCACATCTTGGGTCACATTCCATTGGTTATTTGGTCCATTTGATAGTAAATGTCACCAACCATGCAATAGTGCCATGCAGAAATTTTGATACATTCAACGGTTACCTTTTTTGGTAAGGCACAGTGTCAGTCGCGGGCGTAATTTTAAGTTGATGCGCAGCATAAGGCGTGTTATTGCATTAAAGCCGGCATTTAAATTTATTTAGCTGTCATATAAAACAAATAATGAATGTTTCTTATTCGTATCAATGGAACAAATATTCATTCGGTGAAAGATAAAATGCCCCATTCAACTCGGCTTTGCCTCGTTTGAATGGAGCATTTGATCTTTCACCTCATAAAATATTTGTACCATTGGACTCATAAACATTCATTATTTGTATAATATACAAAACTAGCAATCATTACAATGGTAGATTGATAAAAAAGAGCAAAGCTGATACAAAATATTTGGCCACCCGCAAACATATTGTTTGGTTTGATTCAGTGTTCAAACTATGTGGATTTGAAATTTTGATTATGTTAATTCTTTTAAGGAATACACAGTATATCAAAACATGCCAAACTCTTTTCCTTGATTGTAGCTGAACTCTACATTATTAGTAAGCCCCAAATTTCTAGTCTACATATTAATTTTGCTTTGTAATGTTTTTTTTAAATTTGTGTTATCTTGCATTGTGGGAGAAACATTCATTCATTCATTCATTTGGTATTTATTAAAAGCACATCGTGACCCAAAGGTCAAATTACATGCAAATTTACAATAGAACTATATATATAAAAAACGGAGAATAATATTATACAAAATACACTTAAAAGACAAGCGAAGTATACAAATATTCAAAATAGAAATATAAAATGATTTAATGAAAGTAGATGATTTTCTCTCTCTCTCTCTCTCTCTCTCTAAGGTTGATACTTTTGCAGATTAAATTTTAGGTCTGTGTATCAGTGCAGGGTACAATGATTGTTTGTCAGTAACTGGGGTAGAATTTACTGTTGAGATTGTAAAACTGACTCCCTGGATCGTTGATTTATGTTAAAAATAACTTCAGTTATAACTTATTTTTTCTCACGATAAGAAAAATACTGGCTATACCAAAGTTTCAATTCATTATGGAGCATGTGTGGTCTAGTGGAACAGAGCAGGACTGCAAATCAGTAGGTCGTGAGTTCGAGCCCCGCTACGGCTAACGGGTTATGTCCTTGGGCAAGACATTTAATCCTAATTGCTTCGTCGACCCAAGCGTTATCATGGGTAGTTACTAGGAATATACTCAATAGGCGCCGTATTTGTAAGGCAGCCGCGTAAGTTGGGTATATTCTATTGGTAACGGAATAAATGTAAAGCGCTTTGATCAATTCTGGAAAAAGCGCTAAAATAAGCACCGACATTTATTTTATTATTTATTTATTACTATAAAGTTGATATCACATTCAATCAGTTTTGCTTTCAATTTTCACTTTTGACATGAGTTAATTATCAATTGATATTTTTGTTTTTCCTGCTTGGAGAGTGAAAGTGAGTTGTGTGAGTCAATGAGAAACCAGTATTCATTTTTCTCTGTTTCCAAGGATGTCAATTGTATTCCCTGCATAATTTTAAATTCTTCAATAATTTGTCTGAATTTTATTTATGACAAATAACAAACACTGCTCAGCAATGTACTCAGGCTGAATTGAATTTGAGGGGAGGGGGAGGACTCAGGCAGGTCAGGCATTCCGTGTTTACATCAGGGGTGTGAGAGTTCAGCTTTTAAGCTGATTTCAGCTTTTTTATTCCTTAAAAAGAATCCTAATTTGAGCTTTTTCTTTCATTTTCAGCCTGTTTTAGACATTTTGTCACTCTTTTCAGTTTTTTTCAGCTCTTTTTATCACATGACTCTCACACCTCTGTTAGATATTGACCTGGATGATTGCGTAACAATTGATCGTGACATATTTTGACTTAGACTTTGTGTTGTTTTGTATGATTTTTGACTGTTAGCAGCAACAGGTTACCATGTAAATATTAAACTGGACACCAAGGTGGTCCAGAAATGGTTAAAACCAATATATTTTTTTAAATTTCACATCATCTTTTCCTTTCTAAGGAATTTATCATTTAATAGATATGAATACACTTATGATAAACTAAAAATAATGTTGACTTATTGCAGTCTGCACAATGTAGGTATTTGTTTCACTATGCAGTATAGAATATATCGCATAAGATGTAAAATAGCATAAATATAAAGTGTATAAGAGTACCTATATGCAATATTATAACCAGGTAATGCATAATATATTGCGTTAGATGTAAAAGAACACATATAAGGTGTTGAAGAGTACCTATGTAAAATGTATCCGAGCAATATAGAATACAGTACAACTTCTTTTATCCGAACCTCATTTATACGGATTACTCTGTTATCCGGCTGGATAATTTCGAAGGAAAACATGTTTTGTCATTGCCTACTATCATGATTTAATGCATTTGAAGGATATTTTTGTAATTTTTACCATCAAAAAGCACTTACAAAGTTTATTCATACATTATACCACTTCTCATTGAATATTTTATGTTACACCAATTTAAAGACTTATATGTTAAGGTAGATTTACACACAATTCTCTTATCCAAATTTTTCCTTTATCCGGCCATTGTTTGGTCCCATCATGTCCGGATAAAAGAGGTTGCACTGTATATTGCATAAAATTTGTAAAAGAGCATAAAAGGATGATTGAAATGAGCAATACATCCAGGAAAATATTATAAAATATCAAAATGTTAGTGTTCTTGCAACTATGTATATTACTTGGCTGTTAACCAATCAGCTTTCAGTATTCATGTATTGTGCTGTTGTATGGAAGCCATGCCAAATTGGTTTACTTGATAGGTTGGATAAAAGTCAAAAGGAAAATTTCTAAGGTTCTAATGTACAGAAAAAGGTGTCCACCTGATTTATCTTATGAAGTAAGACTAGGCCTAAAAAAAAAAATTGTTTGATTGGCGTAACCCGACCTACCCTAATTTTACCACTGACCCTAGATTTTTTTTTTTTTTGAGCATGGTAAAAAACCTCCAAATCCCAAATTTAATGGGAATCGATTCATGATGGGAGCCCAAGATATGGCTTGCAGGACATTCAAAATGACAAATAAAAGATGTGTAACAGAAAAAGTGAAGATGTTTTTGTATATGTGCCATATATATTGTGTTCTTGTATGTGAAACATAGACTTACAAAATAAAAAAAAATTATTAAAAAAAAGAAATCCGACCTACCTACCCTATTTTTTTTTCTATGTTACGCCAATCAAACCATTAATTTTTTTGGCCCTAGTTGAATTTAGACTGCTCAAAACTTGTGACTTGTTTGATTGTCTTCGCTTTATTTTCTGCTTTAAACTTATCAATGGAATTGGACCTCATTCTTTCCTCCAATTTTTCAAACCTTCTAAGATAAATGAACTTAGATTTCTTCATACAACTCCTTGCACTAATGCTTTCTTCAATTCTTTTTTTGTCTCCTTTCCAAGATTATGGAATGAGCTCCCTGTTTCTGTTAGGTCTTCATCATCTGTAAATCTCTTTAAGACTTCTTGTAAGGATATTTTACCTTAATAGTTGTGGGTTATTTTATTTGCTAGTATTTTATATTCACTTTATTAGGTAATACAATACTGCATGTATATTATATTTATATATAAGGTACATTACTAAGTTTATAAGGAAAGGAAAACACATCCTGTACATGTTTGGACTTTACAGTCTATTTTTCTTTTCCTTGATTGTCATGTAATTGCATATTTTTTTTACATTGTTTGTGATAAAACAATAATACGCACTGACTTTTCAGACTCTGTATCCAAACAATGGTCTTTCAGTGATTAAAATTCTGTTGTTTTACTGAAGGGAAATAGTATTTTTTTCATTTAGTTTTAATCAGAGGTTTTACAAGTCCATACAATTTGTAACATATATTTACATCATATTTTGAAATATTCAGACTTTATTTACATATAAAACAAAGGACAAATTTCATAGAAATAGGATAAAGCAACAATATATTTAAAGGGGTGGGTTCTGATCACATTTTCATTCCCAGGGCTCAACCGGAAGTATAGCATTTTTTGATGTCAAATGAAAGCCCATATTTTTCTAATTGTAAATCCAAAATTTCACCTCCAAATTCAAAAAAGTTTTTGAGATATAGCAAAAAGTGTCAAGTTGATTGGTATACCTATTTTCCATTTCTTATGTATTTTCATAACAGCCTCAAACCCCTTCGTTGCATAATTTGTTTTGCCTCTAAAGAGTAAGCAAGAAGCAAACTGAGGGTGAAACCCAAAAGGCATTACATAGGTCAAGGTCAATCAGTTAAAAGTAGATTATACACATGTTCAAATAGGAACCTACACCTTTAAGCTACATAAAACGTGCAAAAAAAATGTACTCAAAATTGAGTTAATTTTAAATTGACCGAGAGTCATTCACATATTACTATTGGCTACAATTTTGTATTCTGCTGTGGAGACACATACAAAATTGTTGTCAATTTTAACGCAGCACTGCCAGTTTATTTACATATGGCCCCTTTTGAATATTTCAATTTTAAAGTTCTTTATATAATTTATCTCAAAGTTGTTTTGCATTCAAGATTGGGTAGCGCGCGTGTGAATCGTGTGGCGTAAGCAATCAAATCAGCAAATGAAGCTCTCCGGATACGTGCGTAAGTTAGTTCATCAGTACGCAGAACACCTTAACAACAAGCGTCGGTAATAAATAAAACCACAAACGAGTGAAAAACAACCTTGAGATAAACTTTATACAATCTTTTTCTCATGTCATTGGATCCAGTTCCATATACAGTTGTGAAGTATCAATATTTTGAACGTCTTCATATTCCATATCCATATCTCTTTGTGGGGACTGATCATCTGTATTTAGCTCCTGGTATGATGTGGTCTCCCGAGTCTTGGGATTCAGGGCCATATATGGTTGGGCGGTATCAATATTCTGAACATTTTGGTACTCTGTATCTATAGCTCTTTGTTGAGGCTGATCATTTATTTTGAGCTCCTGATATGAAGTATTGGTATCCCGAGTCTTTGGGTCAAAACCCATGTAGGCTTGGGCAGTATCAATATTCTTCATTTCCGCATACCCTGAATGTGCTCCCCTTTCTCCATCTGATGATGTGATGCGACCACTTTGTGGAGCATCGTCATTTGACTTTGGGTCTCCTTGTATTAAAAGATTCCGAGCTGTATTTCCTTGAAACGCTGTTTCTTGCAGTGTTGTTTCTGGATCGTTCTGCTCTTGTTGTGGTATGTTTGATGGACTAGAACAGAAAAAGAGAGGTTAAGAACATATGAAATGGTTCATTTGAGGACAAGGTTTATGGATGTATGCAAGCTGCAAAACCAGTAACCTTGAAACTGTATTATTTTGTTTACTGATTTGTTGACTTGATTACAAGTGATTGAATATTCCTAAAATTTTATGGATTTAGGATCCAAAACATAAGTGTAACCCCTGACTATATGTGTCTGTCCAGTCCATATGAGCAGTAAATGCCAGAAACTTCATTTTGCGCTACAGGTGAAAATACATGTCAAGGTCGTAATTTGCAGAAATTGATTTTT
>JXSR01S008780.1:145447-173225 GCA_000969725.1 Ophiothrix spiculata
GCGAGACTACTGTTCGCGAACCATCTTGTTTGGTTATTTGTCCAAGGGAACTTCAAGCACATTTAATTTTGGTACAACAGGACATGAATTCAGAATCTTAAAGGACCTTCCTTGTCATTAATTGAAATAACATTATTTCAAGAAGCACAGCCAGGTCTATTTAGTGAAAATTCAATTTCGATGGTCTTGTTTACGTCAATGATAGGCTGATTCATAAAATTTTGAAATTGAAAATATTTTCATAAATGTGACTTCAAATTAAAGATGACAAAATTAACAACAAAATGACATTTGAACCATCAATCAAGGTTAAATAATTACAAAGTTACATTAAAAAGAAGATTTTGTCAAATTCACAAAAAATCGTCCACCAATATGGCTGCCAACGTATTTCCCATAGAGGTCAATGCAAAATATAAACCATTTTAGATTCTTAAAGCGTCACTTTCATAATCTCTAATTGAGTGTATATTGTTAATCAGTTGCTTACAAACACAACCATATATTCATATTTATTCAATTGACAGAATTTACAGACATAACTGGAAGTAAAACTTTTTTTTTTCAAAGACTTACACACAAAATTTTATTTTTGACATAGTGCACACTTTTTGAAACGAAGGGCGCTATCGTTTGACTTATGTATGAATCCCCCTGTCAATGACTAATTTGATCCTTGCAGATAATGCAAATCATACAGATGGTGCACTCAATCATAGGTGTTGAACAGACATGTTTATATGTGACATAACCTGTCAGTCAATTTCAATTTCCATCTCTACTCATTATCATTTTCTATAATAGGTATACCAACAAACTATTATTCATCATGCCTTCTATCTATGGTCAGCCCAAGACACTTTGTCTGGAAGTCATAGCCAGTAGAATAGACAACATCTCCAATGCTTTCATGGAAGTCAAGAATAAGGGCATCATAGAACTCCTCACTCACAGGTAAACATATATCTATTTTCCCTCCCTCCACTCCCAATATTATTAGATATGGCCAGCCCAAGACACTGCTAGAAGATATAGCCAGTAGAATTGATATTATCACAAATGCTTTTGAATGTGAATGGAAGTGAGGAAAAACTCATCATAGAGCTCCTCACTCACGGGTAAACCTATTTATCTATTTTACCTCCCTCTACTCCCAATGTTATGGCCAACCCAAGACTCTGCCCAGAAGGTATGGCTAGTAGAATTGATATCATCACAAATGCTTTCATGGAAGTGAAAAAAAAATGATAGAACTCCTTACTCTAAGGTAAACCTATGTATCTATTTTCAATCCCTCCACTCCCAACATTATTAACTATGGCCAACCCAAGATTCTGTCCAGCAGGTATAGCTAGTAGAATTGACATCATCACAAATGCTTTCATGGAGGTGAAAAAATCACCATAATGCCTTCCTATATAACTTTATCAATTTTCCCTTCCTCCCTCCCTCTTCTCCCAATATTATCTATCTGTGGTCAGTCCAAGGCACTGGAAGTCACATTAGCCACAAGAATTGATATCATCACCAGCCATTAGATTTGATATAATCACCAAAGCTTTCATGGCATGCTTTCATGGAAGTCAAAAATATAGGCATCATAGGAAAACATATATCTATTTTCCCTCCACTCCCAAATATATAGACGTCTTTCTTTTTCTCAAATACAGGGATGAAGAAACCCAGTTAGTAGCTCTCAAACTCGTCAACAGCATGTTGCACAGCCTGAGGCCTGCTGAGTTGCTATATCTCCTGCCGTCAGTGAAGACATTTAGTGGCCATTCCAGCCCAGCGTGTAGAGAGGTCATGTATGATATACTCATGTGGGTCTATGACAATTATCGGTAGGTACCATTATATTTGATTCATGAAGTAAAGGTATGATACAAGAATAATTGTGTATAAAGTGTTGTACATCATACTGTGTGAGTCGAAAGCCTTACTAATATCCTGTATCATACCGATGCAAAATGAATGTATTTATGTCAGTTGTGACATAGCGCAAAATAATAGAATTAAGATATTAAAGCAGCAATATGGAACTGAAAATATAGCTGCATGGGCAAAACTATTTGTTACGGTTGGGATATGCAATCATCAGTATACGGCCGTAATTGTTATAATACTGTGAACGTTAATATTTTCACCCTCAGTAAATTTTGCATGTGTCCAATTTTTAATCATTCCATGCGTTTGTCGCACACATTATTTTTCGCAGTGCGTTGATTTTTACGCAAGACAAAATGAGTGCGAAGAGTGCAAAATTTACCATTTATACAATACGGTTACATACTTACTCATAACTAATACTTAGTTAAATGGTTGGTATTCAGATAAATATAGGTCTTTTAATTAAATAGCCCCAAGTCATAAAGCGACACAACTGTGACAAGGTAGCTCTATGCATGGAAGAAGTATCCTGTTAATTTCATGAAATCAAAAAATTGTGTTGTTTGCTAGAGGCAAAAATAGGTCTAAAAATTGTCAAAAATAGAGGGTTATTATAATCACCCTCTATAATCATTTGCCTCTTGACTTCTGTGTAAAATGTCATTTTACAAAAATGAAGTGTATCTTTTAAACACATTTATTTCATGTACTAAAGTTTTCAAATATTTATCAGATAGTAAATGTCTATTACTCTATACATGTTTCGTATTATGATTTGGAGGATTCAAAATATTCAAAATAACATGTCCGCCAAAAAATGTCAGAGTTGTTTACATATCAGTTGCATTCCTCAGGTTTCTTACCCCCGGTCATCAAAATTTGCCTTTAAGTGACCATTTACTTTGTAAAAATGTACCAAAGAGTATAAAAAATGGTGTTTCAAATAGACCCATCCACATTTTTGCATCACCCAAGGTTTACTCATCAAGTGGTATAGTAGTCCAAATCTTGAAAACCTTTAGGGTCATACCTAGGCGGAAGTAACTTCATTCCAATATGCTATGCCAATAACCCCAATCATAAGTTCAATAATGGTCCTATTTGTAATTTTTAACATGTTATTTGTGACCTGCTCCCATGAAACCCACACAAAGTCACCAGAACACTTATGTAGTTACATCCCAATACACTTGCCGATAATCAATCGAATACAAACGAATTTTCTTAAGGAAATATTGACTTTTGATGGACAAAACATTGAGCAATGCCAACAAGTGATATATCATTTTAAAGCTTGAAATGTCAGCATTTTCAATATTGGCAAATCAGAAAAATTAGTTTTCCCGACTTTGTCCGGGTTTTGTGGGAGCAGGTCACATTTACTTCTCAATAGGGCATATTATAACTTTTACCTGAAAGCAATTTAAGATATTTTTTGTTTTTATTTATATTTTGATTTTATATTTTTTCGATTTACTTGAAGGAATATGGCTGGGTAAGTATGTGCATGACTTCATGATGATATAAAGCTTGAATATTTGATTTTGCAATCCTTATAGTAACCATTTTTTTTATAGCAACCAATAGATCTTATTTATGGAATTTTCTATCTTGGGTCTGTTCACTAGACCGCGTTACCTCTTATGCTTGTCTCAAGAGTTCTTATGCAACATTTCTGTTTAAAGCGCAACCAGTAGCTAATATAAAGAATGTATTTCTGCAGATGATCAGTGATGAATATCAACAAGCTGAACTCAAAAAGAGCCATATGTTTAACCCTGACTCCCAAGAAATATCTGTGTCAAAAATGCAGAATTTTTGTCGCTTGAGATTCAACCTCTTGAATCCTGACCTACACTAAATCTTGAAGCATGCAACAAGCAGCTGATTGACGTTCTTAAATTAACCAATATGACCAAACAGGGAAGTAAATAAGTCTGTATTTCTCAAATCATAACAACGTGAAACATGATTTGGTCCTAATAATCAATCATTACTACTAGTCTCTTAGGGATCCCCTCCAAATTGTCCCTTTGATATCAAAGGGACCCGTTAAGCTCCCTTTAAACATAATCCCTTAGGAATTTGATGTAATTCTTGAAATATTTGCTTGAAAGTCATTATGTTCTGTCTACAGGACTGTTTCAGGGCCGATTTTATATTTGGACTTGGGCATATTCCTTGATTTGTTATGAATTTTGTTGAATACAGACCATTGGAATTAAACTAGCCTAGATGAAATGTCTTTTGCTGTGTTGTTTGTATCAATAAAACTGCCAGTATTTGATGTTACCTTTCTTTGCTGTATGTGTGCAATACTGTATGCACTTGAATCAATTTACCTTGGGAAGTATATCAACTCAACCTGCAGCTGACTGCCCAAAACCGTCAGTTCTGGATGGTTGCTATTGTCTTGAACAAAAGCACTGCCCAGAGCCGGCATTTCCGGACGGTCAGCCAAAGTTGAGTTTTGAAGCAGCCCCTTGATAATATTAAATCTTATCTAGACAATACTTTCTTCATCATTTTTGTCTGTGGATACCAGATATATTTCTCAAACTAAATATGCACCTGTCCAATATAATACCATATACATGACAAGATAAATTGATGAATCTAAAGCTGAAATCATGCTTGACGCAAACCAAAACACATGGAGGTTGTATATTGGATGTTTTTACGGATTAATTTCAAAACACAACACCATAAATTGAGTTGATAAAAGTTGAACTTTTTTATTTTCCATGCTCATGTTGTCTGCTGCTGCAATCCATTTGCATTTTAACTCTTAAAATTATTGCGCATGCATCCAATCAAAATTGGGTGCATTTCAAATTGGGTGCATTTTGAGTATGAATTCAGCTCTATCTTTTATTCCCACAATTTTATGCTCTAAATAAAAGATATTGCTGTTGGTGTTTCCCTCAAATCAAGAGAATCAAAATGCAACAAACAGCATAGCAGAGCCCACAATTAATAAATAAATACCCTATCAATATGACTAACTTGCATGCTTAAAATGCTATATTTTCATTTTGATTTCACAAACATTTTCTTTTTATATTCACAATGATTTTAAATCGTTAACACCCAAAATGATTGTTTATTTACACCATGCATGTACTGATTTCCAAACTCAGCATCTATTTGATTTCTACAAAGTATAAGGCAGTATCTTCATATCAGGGCACATGCCATCTACATTATTATACCCTGGAAAAATCCTGCAGAAATATCTAATTAATGTATTTTTTTTAATTTAATGTATTTTTAGGGATGAAGATTCGAGACAAGAAGAAGGGGCAGATGAGGTCCTTGAGATGGCTAAGGATACACTGCTACAAGGACTGTCAGATGATGAGCAGGGACATAGGTTGGTTATTGATTGTTGTTGTAAATTTTGTGTAAACATGTTGTTAGAATTGAATACACCAGAATAAGAACATCCTAACTCCAATAGCTCCCTTCTGTTAAGTTATGTAAAATATAAATGCATATAAATCTCTGAAAATGCTTTCAAATCACTAGAAAACATTTCCATGTCTTTATCCAAATCATAGTGTCACATTTGACCTTGTAGTTGACTTTGGTAGACTTGTTAGATAATTTTCCTAGCATATAGTTGCATATTCACACAAGTTCTACCAGGACTAACTTTATTTCTGGATTAGTCATTCTTGGAATAGAAATAACTCACAGTGCTGGATTATAAAAAGCCTTGGATAACTAGCCAGTGGAATAACTTAAGTTTTAATTTCAAATAGCAAGTGATTAAACCAATGATAGAAATAAATAATTATTCCTAGAATAAAGTTATTCCATTTTGTGAATACGGACCTATGTGTGTAATTTAGCGATGGAGAAACAAAACTTGAGTGCAGGAAAGTGGGATAAGAAAGTGAAAATGCAATCAGATTTCATTCTGGACTGCAGGAAATACGAGGCAAAAGAGAAATGTATTGGACAATGTAAACAAAAATCCAGGTTAAAGGTTGCATTTACAAACAATTGGGCTCTGCAATCTGGATTTTTGTTTACAATGTCAAATACATTTTTGAGTGGCTTATAGTTTATGTGTATGGGTGTTCATCTGGTGATGATTTGCTTTATACTGAATTGCAAAAGGCTTTTAAGAGAAGGAAAGAAAACTAAGTTTTGCATTTGGGTTGGTGGTTCATTTTTACCCCTTGAAATATTCTAAAAAAATTGTATCATTTTTCTTTATCTTTTCAAGGATTCGTGTGAGCAATTTCTGGAGTCACGAGACACGCCTGCCTACAGGGACACTAGATCGCTTGGTAGCTATGTTAGAATGTATGTATTCTCCTGGCACTGAGCACCAATACCTGAGCTATGCAACCAGTTTACTCCTGGAAATGACTTCAAAGAGTCCTGACTTCAAGAGGGAGCTGTTTGAACACCCATTGCAGGAATGCAAGTTTGAGGTGAGACTTAAGCAAAACTGGGGAGGGGGTGTTTGAGAATAACAGATTTTGACCACTCAAGTATTACTGTACCTGGTCTACTGGAAAAAACATCTGAGAGTCCCTACTTCAAGTGGGAGTTGTTTAAACATCTAGCACAGGAATATAAGTTTATGGTGAAACTGAAAGCAAAGTGTGTTTTATACTTTTAGTGCATATTCTTTATTGGTATTAGTCTCATACTGTTGTAGTATCAGTCATCGTTCATTTTGATGGTCATGGATTCAAATCCTCTTGAGCGGTGTGTAGAGCCCAAGATATTAACTCTTAACGTGTTCCTCTTAACAAAGGTGTCAAACTTATATTTGCATACTCTGGTGCTAGAAAGATTACAGGTTTGGTGTCCAAAGATGTTCTCTATGCTGAGAGACATTTGTTTGCAACTTATGCTCAAACATAATCACTTAAATGAATAATGAATGTCTCTTACTGTTTGAGATATTGTATAACTGGATGAGAGCGCATGTTTTTTCCCTGTAGGAAGAAACACAATCTTGCAATCTCACCACCTGTGTTTTGTTGAGTTCTATTAAATCATCACCAGGAAGCAGCGGTTCCCAAACCCAATCTGGCTCTTTGTATCCTGAACTCATTGCCTTCTACAAATGAAACACATAAAAACAGATCTGCAGAACTTTTGCCTCATTGGGTCATTTATTCATATCAACAAATGAGTTAGTTCATCTTGAAATGTATACAATGTCATTTCACATATGCATTATAAATTTAACCAAATATAACATAATGATTATAAGATACAATGTACACATTATCTTACAAATAGATCAATTCTCAAATGTATAAAAGGCCTACTAATTTGTACATTCATTAAACCTTTATTTCAAGCACTTTAAGGGCCCTGTCAACCCTTCATTTTCAGAAATGGTTAATGCACTGTAACTCAGCGACGGATAATTTAATCCAAATCAAACTCACATTTGAAGAAGTGGATTTGCATACTGAACATGATGGTCAGCTTATTGTTGGACCAAAATGTGCAATTTTGGCCCTAAGGTCCAAAAATCATGTTTTTGGCCCAAAATTTTACGGGAAAGCTATCTCAATTTTGTTTTGGTAAAATTTTGAACCATTTTACTTTTTAGAATCTAGAAAGCAATATCTAGGAACCATTTCTCAAATTTTTGATTTTTATCTTATTTTTGGAAATATTGCTAAAAATAGGTCAAAATATGGCATATTTGGCCAAAAATGGTGTCAGGAGTGGGATTTTTGACATTTTTTGGACCAACTTTTGGCGATATCTCAAAAAATAAGAAAAAAATCAAAAATTTGAGAAAAGCGTTCCCAGATATTACTTTCTAAATTCTAAAAAATGAATTGGTAAAAATTTTTACCGAAGCAAAATTTAGTTAGCTTTCCCGTAAAATTTTGGGCCAAAAACATGATTATTGGACCCTAGGTCCAAAATTACACATTTTGGTCCAAAAAATGACCTGACCATCATGTTCAGTATGCAAATCCGCTTCTAGAAATGTATACTTTT
Source organism: Ophiothrix spiculata (assembly GCA_000969725.1). Classification (NCBI taxonomy): domain Eukaryota; kingdom Metazoa; phylum Echinodermata; class Ophiuroidea; order Amphilepidida; family Ophiotrichidae; genus Ophiothrix; species Ophiothrix spiculata. The sequence goes on from JXSR01S008780.1 coordinate 153,326, forward strand.
ATTTGAATTTAATTATCGGTTGCTAAGTTACAGAGCAAAAGGCTCATTCCAGTGGAAACTGAACCTTTTTTTATTTCAAGCAAAAAATCAGCTTTTTTATTCGACCACATAAGCATGTTTTTCAGTCATACATTTGTTACTTGGTACGTAAGAAGTATTTTCCAAACAGAAATTGTAAAGTTTGTCTATCCGTGCATGAATGACAAACGTTACCAAAAGTTACACCTAAATGTCACAAACGTTACCAAACGTTACAACACAAAACAATGCATTAAAATTATTCCTGGCGATATAATGTTCTGTAATTTTTATGAAATATTTGTAAATATGTTTCCCATAATCGGTGTAAGGCGCAATAAAAAAATTGTTGACACTTCAGAGAAATTGTACTTTGAAGTCATTCGAAGCGAAAAACCATTTCCGTGCGCGGTCACAAACGTTACCGAACGTTACATGGTCTTTACTCAGGATTTTGGCAATTGATTTAATTTTCAAACATCTACATGTCTTGACTCCACCAGTAGGCACCATTATCAACAACAAACTTGTTGATATAATGTTTTTGCTAGGTTCTGTGGCCATTTAAAAGTAAAATTTCTCAATTTTTTGGTCACAAACGTTACTTTGGAATGAGCCAAAAAACATTTATGAAAAAAGGGTTAACAGAGCCCTTAAGTGCACCAATTCACATCATTCTTGTATTCATTTACTAGTATGATTATTTCCCTATATTGAATAGTTGGAATTCAAAAGTTACAGTAGGATAATGCACACTGGCCCAAACAAGATACAATATACATACATTACTCTTCGAGTAAAGTACTCTTCAGAGACATTATCACATACTGGTTCAACATCCAGTAATATAGATATCTTTAATCTAAACTTGGTTATTTGAATAGTTTGGTTATTTGGGCTACAATGTGGACTAGAAATGACAGAAAATTGACAAGAAATGGACAAAAATTCAAAGGAAAAGGGAAAAACAGGGCCATGTAAATCAAAGCCAAAGGATACTAAAGCACCAACACTCATTTATGACATACAAATTGTATTAAATTTACCTAAATTATTGTGTCAGTCACCTCCCACATATAAATCCCCTTATGGTAAATCTTTGTGTAGATTCCTGTCGAATCCTTGATGACAATCATTTTCAAATATCGTAATCGTCATTTTTTTTTTTCAAAACTACTGCTCAAATGAAAAGGAGTTACATTTACTGAAATGAAATAGACACAAAGAATAACCCTTTTTATTCTTCCTTTAGTACGCACAATAAAAGTCCTTCAGATTCATTAAATCTTGGGAGAGGAGGGAGGGAAAAAATTTCTTTCAAGATGTTCATTGTATACATCCTTCTTCAACGGGAGGCAAAAATTTTATGTCAGGTCTGTTGAATACCAAGACAGGGCCTGCTATATTGATTTGAATAACATAAGAAAGGCCACCCTATAATCAGCCCTTATGGAATTACAACAAAGGAAAACAAGTTAACTAGCATTGACTACTAATTTTATTGCACCTTCCAAGAATACAATAAACCCAATTCAGGCCCTTTTACACAAAAGAAAACCTTGGTGGTGTAATAACCGGTGGTTAGGACTTGAAGGTGAGACTCCCCTGACAAGTGGGTATTTCATTTGCTTAGGCAATGTGGTTTACTTGCTATTCAGGTCGTAAACGTTATTGTACTAATCTTTACTTGAAATCCACCCTGCAGGAAATCACCATTGACCATTCCTGGAAGAAGCGTAACCTTGCCATCTCCACGCCTATGTTTGTTGAGACTCAGTCCAGCCAGTCATCACCAGGAAGCGGGGGTTCCCAATCCCAATCTGGCTCCATGTCAGGGCAAGTGAGAGCAACACAAGATGTGCAACAGTTTACAGCCACCCAAGATCTAGGTATGACAGTTCAGTTCTAGGGATTTTTGTGTTTTTAAATTTGACTTCATAGCAAATAGTTTGGAGAGAAATTCAGACATAAAATTTCAGTTTTTAAAAGCTAAATATGTCAAAAAAATTGGGTACATGATTTCAGTCATACTAAAATCAGTGTTGCTCTTCCAATATTGAAAGCCTGGCCTACAAGAATGTCTTGCTAGACTATGCTGCGCCATGTTTACTTTGGAGGTCATCAGTCCAAATATTTTGTTTTGCACCAATCGATCAAACAGACAGGATCAATTAAAAAGAAGTTAGAGGGATAAACTTTTGAGTATTATTTGTTGCTGGTGACATTTTGTAGCTTACTATTTCTGTCTCGCATTTCTTATTTTTAATCAACAGATGCAGTGGCGAGTAGAAAGAATGCCTACAACTGGCTAACTGGAAGTCAGGACACCTTTGCAGACTACTCTGCTAGTAGTACGAGTACTGACCAATCCTCCCTCTTATTCACTATTGGGTCTAGCAGTAAGAAGACTAGGAAAACTGACAAGAGGGCTGTGACAACTCAGGCTAATGTTGGAGGGTTTGGACAGCAGAGGTTGAGACCTGATCAGGATGAAACTGATTCTGGGTCTGGTAAGATAACCGCACAGAATTGATGGCAATTTCGTCCAAATTGATTGGCCAAAATTATCATAATGTGAATGAGCACTATTGCTGAGTTATATTGAGTAACACCACATGCCGTTTCAGGGATTAATCTTTTCATGTTGCTGGTCCTCAAATGTGGAACAATCTGCCGCAACACATCCACGAAGCTACTTCCATTACCATTTCAAGAGCCTCCTAAAATCTCACCTGTTCAATACTGCATGATTTGTTTTCGTGTTTTTCACATTTTATTTTTGTTTGTTTATTTTGTAGATTTAAGGATTGTAACGCAAGTCTGTAGTTGTAAGTTCTTCTGTACTGCACCTTGAATTTGTTAATGAAAAGGCGCATTATAAATCCTGCATGTATGTATGTATATGTATGTCTTTCTAACATTTGCATTAGAGGTTTTGTCACACACTTTTAATCACAACTGAGAACATTTCACAATTAGTGTTCCCGCTAAGGCCGTATGTCGCAAAATTGGTGCAGAAGCTCCGAAAATTGGCGCAAAGGGTTCCCAAAACAAAGAGTCAAAAATAGGGTTTGGGTTATACACAACTTTCACTTATTTTTGTTTTATTCAGATTATATTCAAAATTACTATCATTTTTGAGGTGATCTTTCCGAAATTGGCAAATCTATATCAGGGGAGCAATTGTGTTTGGACATATGACATAAAAGCAGCTCGGTAGACTGATTAAACAAATTTATTTTTGTTCGAGTTGAATCTGATGTGGTTTCATTCTGTCCCATATTTTTATTGTAAAATCATGCAATTTGAGTGGACTGTTGGAAGTATAGAAAGAAGTTCAACTAAATCCAGTTTCTTTTTTATTGTCACCTGAAAATTAGTGTGTCATTCAGAATTCCCACTTTTCAACATATGTTCTTAATCTAGTAAACGTTGCAACATTTGATATAAGGAACTTTCTTAAAACAAAAGATGAACATTGCTTTCATCCTCGTCATATTTTAAGCATTTCTGGAAATGGAGTAGCAGTAATCTTGTATTTTAGTTTTTATTTTATTGGCAATCAAGTTGATATACTATACTCCCTAAATCTTTAAGTATGCAGCAAGCAGCCAACTAATGCATTTAAACCAATCTGACTATATGGGAAGTAAATTAGTACTACTTTTCAAATCATAACCACATACCAAATCTTGCTTAATATTCAAATGAACTTATGTTCAATGTTTGTCCATGTGGTAGTATACAAATACAACATGGTATTGAGGGAAGTAGTGAAAATTACTGATCCCGCGGTGTTGGATGCGTGTGACTACTTCCCGACACAAAGCGGCGAAGCGGAGGGAAGTAGTCACACGCATCCAACAACGAGGGATCAGGAATTTTCAATACTTCTCAAAATAAACCATGTTGTTTTTGTTTTACTATACCTCATAAATATTTCACTGAATGTACTGAATGTAATATAAGCAAAACCAAAAATCAACTAAGTGGTAGTAGGGGTGCGATAGTTTTTCAATTTTTTCCCTGCATGGGCATTACGCGCAATCGGGGAAGTAGGCAAAATGCTGTTATGCGCATTAGGTTGAACTGTCCAATTATATTTCAGGATTGCATAATGAATATTTATGAGGTTTAGTAACAACAAATTAGCCAAAAATAATACCAAAATCATGAAGGTTCATGTTCAAAATATATTAATACGCAGTGATTTGGTCTTAATCAATCATTACTCAATCTCTTACACAATACAAAAACCACCAGTTCACAAGGGATGTAACAGAATCTGATTGCTTACTGCATATTGTTCTAGGTTTATAGGCAGGAGTGGAGGACATCTGGACATCTTGTTTACATCCAGGACCTTTGTCCATTTAGGGCGGTGAAAACAATTGCCGACTTCCCTTTCAAATCTATGGAGAAAATGCCAGTTCTTGGAAATTATGATTGATTCTAGCAAATTTTCAGATTCCAAAATCATGTGATATGTGTGAAATTCAAACCACAACAAGATGACAAACAGCTCATTTCACAGATCTTCTTCTTGTTAAAAATGAAAGAAAATGAAGGAATGCCTGGCTGAATGAAGTATTGATTGTTTTCACCGTGCACAAAATCCAACGCGAGTTAAATTTATGTTATTATGCTGCGTATGACATATAGGTCCACTTTCAGTATAAGTATAATATGATTTGAACTGTATTTCTTATATCAAGGTGGTCCAGACAAAGATGTCCTTCGTCTCAAGAAACGCTTCCTCAAAGACCATGCTGCTACTAGTGCCTATTTTATGAAGAAAGCCGTCAGAGAGAAACAGATGCGAGAGGCGAGTAATTTATTTGATTTATAAGGGGATATGCAAAAATTTAACCCATAGATCAAAAATGTCTATCTGTGTTCTGAAGGACACACACCTGTAAATAATATAAATAATAACATAGGCAAGAATAAATAGATGTGAAAGTGTGAATGGGGTTGCACTCCTTTGAATAAGGCTTCAATCACTTTCCACCAGAGCTTGTAGCAACTCCTTATAATGCTTTTGGTAGAATTTTATTCCAATCATGCTCTGTGATACATATGGAATCAGACTGATTAACAGTTACCCCAATTTTGCTGTTTTTGCAAAGTTTGTGAACCAATTTGCAACATCTAGAGGAATATTTAGCAGAGTTTGAGAAAACATTCTGAGTCTGTGGTCACCATATCTATTTTTTCACTTTATAAGCTTACCAAGATATCTAATTAAATCCAAAATATGAAGCAACCAGTCACTTTGTAGCCAAGAAATTGAACAGGATATGAAAGTTCATTTACAAAATGATTGATTGTGAAAATATTCATAATCCTTTTCAACAAAAAAACACTTCATTTTCTTTATTTTCTCAGGAAGCTATGAAGACACAGAGAGAAAGACGATTTGCCATCGTTACTATGTACAGAAAATATAGAGCTGGAGATTTGCCAGATATACAGATCAAATATTCTGACCTGATCGCCCCATTGCAAGCTTTGGCCCAGGTAAGTTTGACCTATAACCATCTGACATTTGACCAAGAATGACCTCATGACATTGTTGAGACAATTCAAGGTTGAAATTTACCAAATAAACATATCAAGAGCTCTGATCTTATCACCCCATTGCAGGCTTTGGTACAGGTAACTTTGCCATATAAAACCTCTTCCTAACATTGGACCCAAAAGACAATTGGAAGTGGCTATTTGCACTGAGACGGTGCGGATTACAAGAATTTTCTCCTTATTCACACTGCTAAATTTGCTGATACAACGCATGCGCAAAAGATCTGCGCCTATCTCCTGAAGAGTCTGTACAGGGTGTCCCAATAAAAATGCATCACTTATGTTTTTGATCATATCTCAGAAACTAATGAACAAAAATTAAAACTCTTTTCATAATAATAATAATAAGTATAGTTTAGTCTTTCATTGGTAAAATTTCGAGCAAAATCCATTGAGCCATTCTTGAGAAAACTAGAATTTTGTAAGACAACTCAATTTTACCCATTCCAATGGGGTTTACCACAGTGACGGTTATTTGCAACTATCATCGATCTGACATGACCATGTCACCACAGTAGTAGGCCTACTCTAAATGGAAAACTCATTTTATTCATGGATAAACTCCTTTTCAGGAAAGCAACTACAAAACAACAACGACAACAATAACAACAACAACAGAAAATTAAGAATTTGAATAAACCTTGTTAAAACTTGAAAGCTTGTCTGATCACACTCGACTCCCTTCATTGTCCGGGACTTAAACCGTCGCATTGGACCAGGAACATGATGATAAGAACTCAAAGGCACTAGGAAACAGATTGTGGAAATGCGAAAGGCAGAGTTGCCTGAAACTTACTTAAAACTGTACCAAAATTATTCAACGCTATCAGACATTCCACTTTTCACGAGGAAGTGAATAACTGCTTTGTTATTTTTATTTGAATATGTTGACACTGCTCTTGTAAAGGGAGAGACAGTTATAAAGATTTTCTTTTTTATGTAACCAACACATTGAATTACGGTGCCACTTTCAGTGCTGAAAAATATATCAAAATTGTGTTTCAGTGTCTATTCCATATTTTGTGATCTTTAAGTTTCTGCTTTGCAAGTTTAAATTAAATTGATCAATAGTAACCAAAGATGTGCTTTATTAACATGATAAACATGAGTTACTGTTACTGTGGTAAACCTCACTGGAATGGAGTAAAATTGAGTCTTCTTACAAAATTCTAGTTTTCTCAAGAATGGCTCAACGGATTTTGCTCAAAATTTCACCGATGAAGGACTAAACTATACTAATTAGTATTATGAAAAAAAATAAATTTTTGTTTATTGGTTTCTGAGATTTGATCAAAAACAAAAGTGATGCATTTTTATTGGGACACCCTGTATAAAAGCCTCATGTATGTATGTATGTATATGTAATTCTGATGACTCACAAATCATGTAAATCCAAGGTGTAGACCAGGTGTGTATTTCACAAAGAGTTAAGAAAGTTCGTAAGTATTGGAAACTAGATTCAGTCATAAAGTTACAAACAATTTTAATTTTATTTCACAAAAGACTTAGGATTAAATGCATTCATAGATATCTTCATTTGTCTACGATCAACTTTTAATCATCGTAAGCATTGTAAATATGATCGTAAATTTGGAATCCATTATAATAAAAATGGCCACCGATTCAAAACTTCGCTATTTCTGTTATTTCTAAATGTCGATCAGACTTTTGCTACTTAATAAAGACAATTATAATTTAATAATTTCCTGTAAGTTTAAGATTGTTTTTTTCTTCAAAATTTACAAAAGTTTGCAGACGTTTTAACAGTTAAAGAATTAATGTTACCAAATTTGATTGTGCTTTATGCGTATTCATCAACTTTCACGCCACAACTTGATTGACAGGTTCAATATAAACAACTCATTCTGGAATGCATGGAATGCCGGTATCACTAATTTGCATATTAGATATAATAAAAGAGAGTTCAATCATTTTTCATTAAAAGTTGTATCAACTTTGGTTTAATATAAAGTCTGATCATGATCATTTAGAAAAAATGCACATTTAAAATATCACGAAACGTGTATGCTATTATTTGTTGAATTTTGAACAAATGCGTTTCTGACATAGGTATCTATCTTTTTAATAACTCAAAACCTAATAATGCTGTGATATCAAAAAATTTTGAGTATCTAGAGGAGGGTTGTGATATATTTTGTGCAAAGTTTCATTTTATTTAAAGTCTATAGTTTTAGCACAAGGTCATTTTTCTACATGTAACCATTTTTTGGGACACCTGTTATCTTCGTTCGAAGCTCCGATTACTTTTATAACCTTTAGTGAAATGGAACTTAAGATCATTTGTAGTCACGATCATTTTTAGACTTGCAAAAGGAACTTCTGATCCCCTTTGTGAAATACACCCCAGCCCTTTCAACTTGTTAAAAGGCGCACGACAAGTCTGATTTTTTTCACTTTAAATATGATGTGTTCATATTTGCCAGTCTACATGATATTCTTTATAGCTGTTAAAATTGTGCATTAATGCATGAGTACTGCAAAATTTAATGATTTAATGCAGCCCACCATACTAAAAGAGAATGTATACCTCTTCATATATAATAAGGGCATACCAGATTTGTCAAAATTACGAATTAATCTAAACTTCCAGATGTAGAATTTTTAATGATAAAATGTGCAGCTCACAATGCTACAAGAGGATTGAATTAGTATGCACATGTATTCTATTCAATTATAGACCAACAAAATGACATAGAATTCCAGCTTCTTACAGATGAAATCTACAGCAGTCTGGAAGGCTTCATACAGCTCAGCATCCTCATCATCTTCTGCTTGGATAAACAGGAAATCATCCTCTTTCCAGCTCGCTGATCTGAAAAGCAATCAGCAAATTATAAGAAATTGTTTTGAATTCCAAAAGTTTTGGTAAAAAATAACTGTTTGAATAAATTTAGATTTGAATATCCTATTTCTGAGAAGACTTAAGACTTAACATATTGTTATCTTTTATTCCATTTTTGTACTGATACCCTTCCACCTTAATGGCCTGAAAAGTAATCAGCAAGTTATTAGAAATTGTTTTGAATTCCAAAAGTTTGGGTAAATATAACTGTTTGAATAAATTTAGATTTGGATATCCATATAAATACCGAGTTGGGGCATTTATGACTGAGCATATTGTGATCTTTTATTCCTTTTTTACTGATTCGCTTCCAGCTGATTTGAACAGTAATCAGCAAATTATAAGGAATTGTTTTGAATTCCAAAAGTTTGGGTAAATATAACTATTTGAATAAATCTAGATTTTGATATCCTAATTAAGAGTAGGGGCTGTTATGACTAACATTATATTGTGATATTTTATTCCTTTTTACTGATATGCTACCGACTTTTTGATCTGAAAAGAAATCAGCAAATTATAAGAAATTGTTTTGAATTCCAAAAGTTTGGGTAAATATAACCATTTGAATAAATTAAGATTTTGATATACTAATTAAGAGTAGAGGCTGTTATGACTTAACATAATATTGTGATTTTTTATTCCTTTTTATTGATACGCTACTGACTTGTTAATCTGAAAAGAAATCAGCAAATTATAAGAAATTGTTATGAATTCCACATGTTTGGGTAAAGATAAGGGATCCTCTCAAAATTGTCTCTTTGAATTCAAAGGAACCTTTAAGGAATGTCAGTTCTCATGCATCACGTAATGCAATTTTTGACCTTGTTCAGCAGCAGATGCAAATCATAGAAAAGGTCTATACATTTTGTTCATCTTTCATTGGCATATAAGTCTGTTAGCTATATGCTACTTCAACTGGAAATACTCAATAGAGTCAAACCCATGTTTCCATAGGGTACTTACATGTCTGGAACAATCATGCCGACATAAATCACAGCTTTTATTTTCAAATCTTTGCACATCTGTTTACTAGCTGCTTGCAAGCTGTTGCCTAGATACAGTTGCCCTGGAAATACTTCCACCGGATAAGTCTGTAAAACATCTAGCTCTCGTGGCATATAGATGATCTTCTGTGTTCGTAAAAATGGATAAAGAGCAGAGAATTCCTCGTAACCACCTCTTAAAACCTTGACTGGATTACGACTTCCCATATCTGCCATCACCTTGGCACATGACATTGCTGGACCTGCAACAAAATTGGAAAGACATTTTTAAATTTATTGTTTCATCTGAATGGCAGCTGTAGATAAAACTCATATTTATAGAGATGGTTTCAGATTATAGACCAAACAATAATCTATTGGGCAGTGAAAACAAAACTTCAGATTGCAGGGCCAAATCGTTTGTAAATTTAACCCTACCCTGGATTTTAGTTTACATTGTCCAATTCATATTCATTTTGCCTATAGTGTGTTGGTTTATTATGTATATTATAATTGACCTCTCCTTGACAATGTTGTTTAGTTATGATGCAGCAGATCTCATTTGAGTACTGGCCTCCATTTGGTTCTTACAGAAACCTAGAATTTAATTTGATTGTTTGTCATATTTAGTTCCCTGTGTTAATTATTATATTGCAAAGCCATTAACCCTGACTCACAAACTAAATAAACTATCCAAGTCTGCATATGCCATACAAAATGTTTCATCTTTCACTGGAATTCAAACCCCCGACCTCACACATCCCAATCCAATGTCCAGCTATGCCAAGCCATCAAGTATGGCCTGCCTTGGCAGCAGTTTCATGCCCAAATATATCCGATTCTATAATGTATTCAGAATTAAGCGAATTTCTTGATTTTTGTTTGCTGGATTTTGTTAGATACAGGCGATTTTTCAGTAGAAGATTGATGTGATTATTGACAGTAAAATGTCTGAAAATTCGAGCTTGCTAAAGTCATGAAATTTCATTCATTTCATTTGTAAATATTCGACCTGGTTTGATTTATGGCATTAATACTGCAGGCATGTCTGTAGGACTTAGAGTTTAAGTGATCTGCAGATCATTGTGGCTGACAAAAGACTACAGTACAAACTCTTACCTTGGACCTTGAGACTGTGTGTCCGATTATCCAAAACAATGACATGCATCTTGCACTCTAGCTCTGCATCATACGGCACTAAAAACTCACCAGTTGGAGACTGCAGGTTGAAAAGATACGATAAAGGGAAACAAATCTTATTTTTAAAAACAACAGCATAATGTATGTTTAACACCTTAAACAGTTTTGTAAAATATATGTATTTGGTTTCAGTCATGCTCACTTTCAAAGGTTCTTCTCTAGGTACTCCGGTCTTCCTCTTGCATTTAAAACTGAACACAGAAAGATCTTGGGACCTCGGAAGAAATGAGCTTCATTTGATTTAGATGCTTTCTTGACGCAATGTGGTTTATCTTTCTTTCTTATTTTCACTTTTGTATGTGCATTGTTGTCTTTTAACCCCTTTTTTTAAATTGAGAATCTGTCTGCATTTTGCATTAGCTGCCATATGTATGTGGGACTTACCTGGGGTGCTTTCTTGGAAGTGACAATGTGACTCTCATTGTACTCATGTATTTCTCTCGCATCTGCAAAAATAAAACGGTTTCAAAATTAGTTATGTGATACAATCATTTTCACAATTGCTCTTTTTGAAATGCTTTAACCATATCTGACTACAATATAGTCTTGTTTCAAACAAAATGCAATTGAATATAATATCATAACTTGTATTTAAACAAAATGCAATCAGATATCATAACTTGTATCAAACAAAGTACAATTGAATATCATAACTTGTATTGAACAAAAAACAATTGAATTTCATAATTTATTATGAAACAAAACACAGTTGAAATTTATAACTTGTATCAAACAAAATACAATTGAATATCATAACTTATCAAACAAAATATTTATTATCATAACTTCTTGAAGCTCAACTTTATTAATAAAGTTTGTGTTTTGGACATATATACACTATAGTATTTTTTTTTTTTTAGATGATGCAGCAGATCTCATTTGAGTACTGGCCTCATGATGAGAGGTAAAAGGATTTGCATTCAAACCAATAGAATTGAAGTTTTGAGAAAGGCCATATAGTAAAACATTATGGTATTCGTTATCTGATTGGAAGCAAATTAAAGCTTTGAAGGTGTTTGTTATCATTTGATTACTACTTCAAACACATTTCTGCATTGTTTCTTTGCTGATTATAAATTATATCATATTTATAAAATTACATAACCTCAACGAAGCATGGTTTGAACATTTAAATGTCCATCTTAGATATATTTTTGTGATGATGAAATAGTTAAAGAAAAAGAAGGGCACGCATAACACGAAATTTTTGTTAGGCCTATTGGATCACGTTACATTGATCTGCGTATCAATTCTTTTCAAATCCTCCGAACCATATAAAAGTCTTTCATGCTCATTACTCTGTTAACAGCTTTTGGAGATAATATACCATTGATCTTTGCTGTACAAGTAATCAAGTTAGTTTCCCCACAGTAAATACCAGTGGCGTAGCTAGAGGGGGGCCGTGGCCCCCCTAATACTGACCGTCCGTTGGTTAAAAAAGCTCCCGTCGGTAAAATTGAGCCGGCCTGCAGGGGCGGCGATACTGCATAACAATCCATCGGTCCAAGCGACCGTAGGCCGTATGCCAATGTCGGTTTCTGCACAAATTAGCTCAGATGATTTTCACAGCATTCTGGCACCATTATAAGTACATAAATCCAAAAATGTTTCAATTAGCCTTCCTGTAGTGTGTCAAATAGCTAAAAACCCGGAGCTTCCGCCCCCTGGACCCCCACCAGGGGCCCTAAGGCAGGCCCCTGGACCCCATCTGTTATCCGCTCCAATGGACAATCCAATTCTGTCGGTTCATCTTCATATTGTGGCCCCCACTTTCTAAAACCTAAGCCACTGGTAATTACATAGGCCTATTATAAACCAAACCCTCACATTAACGCAATGCATGCAGGGATTGTACTCATTGATGAGAGGATCCTTGTCAAAAATATGGTCTACCCGTGTCAATATGCAAGAGGTGCCTGACTAAAAAAAAATACTGTAACTTGTAAAATGTTTGTTTGTTCAACCCTAAACTAATTTTGAAATAGTGGTACGTACAAGTCAACATGTTGTTCATCACGATTCTCTTTATTATATAGAGTAATAATAAAGGCAGGGATACAGCTGCAAACAGTGAATATGCCAAAACTAGCATTTTTCTTAAATTTTGATTTCTGTCAAACTGCACAAATTAAGAAATGTACTCTACAGTGTCAGACTCAGACTTACATAATGTTGATGAGTTTCAGGAAGATTTTTGTTTTTGATACAGAGTGGTTTATCACAAATTGATATCTCAACATCTGATGCGTCTGTGTATTTTTATCCTGCTTGTCCCCATGTGAAACCGCATGCATGTACAAATGTTGATTTGTGATGAATCAATCTACAACATAACTGAAGCCAAGGATATGATATCCTCCTTCAACAAAACATACCCTTTTCTTATATTTGCTGTTTTTGACACATGTACAGTAATAGGAGTCTAAACATAATGAGCCTATCAGTGAAATTTAAAGCACCCATTTTCCATGCTTTTTTGGCAAGCAAGATATATCCACTTCCACCAGGGGCAACATAGAAGCTAGATTTACTTACCGAGAAGTAGAAGATAATTAGGGTCACTGACACATGGATAGGTGCTTCCTTGTTGTAGAATGTTGTACAACTCTGTTGGCTCACATATGACAATTCTGTTGGCCATTGCGTTGTCTTATTACGGAGTAGGCCTATAACATCTGTTGAAATTCAAAGTCGGGTTACATCATTACCGTATCTGAAAAATAAACATGATAGATAATTCAGTAGCTTGATATGTACATCAATGCAGTGTACCAAAGAGATGAAGACCTAAACTATATGTGAATTAGAAAGACATTTTTTGTGAAATTAATTCCCCACAACCAGACATTGAAGGACAAACAAAATTCATGTTGCAAAAATTAAAGCTTGTACATACAGCGAGCTAGCACCTTCATATGCTGTTTGGCTTTGCCTCACTGCAAGTGGTCTTAGGCCTGGGACTTTCTGGGTAATTTTCTCCCCGGGTTCACGACTTATTTCAAGGTCTGGTACCCGGTTTCCCGACCGTATTGATAATTGAGCATTTACAATGTACAAGTATGCACAGAATCTATCAACCCTTGAAAAAAATGTAAACTGTACATTCAAATTTTGGAAAATGTTCCATATTAAAAATAAAAATGATTTTGGTTGTGATTTATAATGTTTAAAATTTTGGAAATGTTCCATATTAAAAATAAAAATGATTTTTCGTTGATTTTGGTTGTGATTTATGGTTACTTCGACCAGATGATTGATGTTATTATAAATTTTTGACCACAATATTTTTTGATAAATAAATCTGATATGATTTTATTGTCCAGTTTGGGTAATCAGTTGGCAGATTTTGTACCCAAGTAAGCTCATGACGGAAACCATGGGATTTAGTCCCAGGCCTACTTGACAGACTATACTCATCCTTGATATATGGTAATACAAGATGGCCACCACACCATGTGGTTTGACAAAAGTTGCCAAAATGTTGTTTTAAAATTACTTATTTTTTGAAAATCTACTCTACAAGTATTCGTCATTCATCTGTAAGCAGTCCCTATTGACTTTCATTTTACCCTCTTGACAGTCACTTTGGGACTAGTATTTTAATACTAGTCCCAAAGTTGAGGATAGCTTAAAAGCTAGCCTCAACACAGGCCTTCCGATGTACATACATCTGTAGGCCTGAGAAAATTGAGGTGAACATGTGCATTGACAAGAATGAGGTATTTGATCATCTAAATAATCCATATTTTAAAAAAGATCAACCAAAAACGAAGAAATAAATTACTGCAAATTCAGTGATAGCTAGTGTTTCTAGAAACAAATTACTAAATTCTTAAAATTTAAACTTCTTTGGTTTAATATTTTAAGTAAAGAAATCATGTTGTTGAACCATCCTATAGAATAATGTTCACTTTTAAATCAACAGGCGTAAGAAAATAAAAAACTGTCATGACAGAAACCCCAAGAAAGGAATTTGGATGAAACTTGTCTTTTTAGAGCAAGTCATATGATTTGTTTGTTTCTATTTAGACCATTTAGGGTCTTTCTTTTATTCTTGTAGTTTTCACAAGTTTTCATACCCAAGTGGATCATGGCTAATGCCTTAAAATCAATACTATCAGGGTAATGGTGTAGTTTAAGACCCTGTTCATAATAAGGAACAAAAGTCACTAAATAGTAAATTCTTTTAGTCAGGGCACCTCATTACAGGTTTTGGGTCGTTCCACACATCGTGAGAGGTGTACGGATTTGCATTCATACAGCCAATGGAATCAATTGGGCGGAGACATGCCATATTTTAAAATATTATGTTATTCGTAAGAAGATTGTATTTATTAACTGTCAATGAGCTTGCTATTTCATAATTGATAATGATGGATAAGTATAGGCCTACATGTATATTAAAAAGACATTTTCCTGCTTTGTTCCTAATATTATCACTGTCATTACTGTATATTTTGCTAAGGGTGTACATTTATAGTCTTCATCATCACTCGATACAGCTTCATCGTCTGAGTCTTCTGCCAGCTTGATTACAATTTCTGGGATTTCAATGTCGCAGATATGGTCATGATCTCAATACTGACTGTTCAATTTCCAAAACATGTTTACAAGCATTTTCCCAGTCTTTGGATTCACATTCTATAATGCTTCATCAAATAGCGTGTGAATGGCAATGTTGTTGAAAGTTTTATTATGGACGGCCACATAATGCTTTATTTGAGCCCGAAATGATTCCTCTGGATTCAAATCACAATGATATGGGGGTAATCTCACAATTTCATGTCCACGTTTCTTTGCATATTTTTATTTATTTCTTCATTTCAATCTTTATTTCACAAAGTTACATATAAACAAACAGATAAATATAATTGAAAAGTTAAAACAGATAAAGCCAGACAGGAGTATTGAGGGAAATCTGAAAGATAGTCTCAAAATCTCCGCAGGCATATAGATTAAAAGTAGAAGAGGCATAACAAAATTAAATTCTGCTTGCATATGGCCTTTTGAATCATGCCACTGATATATCATCTAGCTGAAGTACCATTTTTATTCAAGTTCTGTGAACCAAATGGAATCTATTCATACTAATTCATAATGTCTGTGTTAATAATAAGAGCTATGGAATACTTTCCCAACATTCTTTGCAACGTACCAGAAAACGGCTTGAGCTTCCATGTGTACGGATAAATACCCCGGTAAATACTTATTTTAAAGGTGAAAATTCAAACTTCTCGCTTTGTTTTAAACAGAAGTGAAACCAAAGTTGAAAGCTTTAAGAAAATGATCAGTACTTATCTGCATGCCCAGTATGATGATCTTATTTACTTTAATTTTTTATTTTTTACATGCTTACTGTTCACACTCGCTGCAATGCATGCAGGGATAGGAATATTTGATGAAAAAGTTCTTGTCCCATCTTTTCAAAAACGCTACTTACCCCTAGTGATATGCAAGAGGTGCCCTGACTAAAAAAAAAATACTATAATTCATCAAACTAAATGAACCAAAGAAATAACTAAAATAGTAAAAATGTTATCTAGAAAACAAGGTTAATATTTTGGAAGGAGGGCAGGGCTTCGAATAATGAGGGAAATTAAAGGTTAAACCAATTGTAAAAAGTACAAAAAATGCCAATTTTAAGGTTTTTGTCTACAAACACCGCTGAAAATGCTTGCAAATTTCAGAAAACTCACCTGTATCGATGAAGCTCTGTTTCTGTTGATCCAAAATATTGTTTAAATGTCAAAAAGATTGCCGAGTTTTCATAAAAAGAGTGAGATATTGAATATTGCGCCGGGATCTTAATGCAATCTCTGTTTGGTTGAATGTTGCGTTAAAGTAATACTATAGTTATTATAAAGTGTTAAAAATGGAGCGCCCCTGTCACCAATGACTTTTGATTTTTTTAACTTACTGGGTTTGTTTTGGTTAGATAGTAGCCTAATACCCTCCAAATGATTTGGTTTAAATATGCTTACTTTTTCTTTTATGGCCATTTGTTGCAATAAATTCAGGATCTAATTGTAATCCGAATTTAATTCAACAACTATTAGTATAGGAAAGCATACATTTGTTTTTTATCCATTTTTCAATAGCAAACCAATTTTTTGACAAAATACTTTCTTTCTTCCAATATTGTGCAACCTCATATGCTTGAGGATATAACGCACAGGCAGATTTTGAAGTCCAGAAATTGACCGAAACGGGGTAAGGAACAGTCATGGGGTAGAATACCCTACTCTTTGCGATACTGGCTGCAACTACATACATACATAGGTATGACTCTTCTGTATCTGCAATAGCTGCCTTACGTCCCCTCCGAAGGACAACGATCTCTCATGAAATACTTACCCAACTCTAAATACTTCATGTAAATAGCGGAGTAGATCTAGAATATCTGCCCAATGCTACCACTAAGTCAGATAAACATCTAAGCAAAGATTCCGAGATTCCATTCCGACAAGTGCCCTCACCGGGAATCGAACCCGGGCCCAATGCGTGTGAGGCGAGATCGCTAAACACTACGGCGCCCTACTCTTGAAAACGCTTTCAGATAAGCACAATCCTTCATTTTATGCTGTTTTTACTAAAAAACATTTTTGATCAAAATCTGATAGTAATACTTTAAATTACGCAGTGATCAAATACACAAGAATAGAGACAACCTTTGAAGTGATGATACCTTAACAGCAAACTGCTACACTGGGATTTTTGGTGCAGACGTGACGACAATCGCGGTAGTCGGGACGGTAGTCGGGACTTTCATACCTAAAAATGAAGGTAAAATCGCTTTTGGGTGGTTCTCCGCTAAGTGTCTATTTCTGGCTTTAAAAAAATGAGAAAAAAAGTTTTTCAAATCACAATTCGTTTTCTTGGAATGTGTTCACAATAGTGCACAAATACTAGAATGAGCATTCGGCACAATCTTTAGAGCCTCCAAATAATTTTATGCGACATCTAATTTTAGTGTTGTAGCAATGGGGAAACCATTAAAAGTCATTTCCGTAACACTATTTGTTATGGAAATGACAATCAGACAGTAAATGTCAAGCTGAGTAAATTCTACTACATATCCTCAATATCTGAACACAAATGAAGAACCATTGAGGGGGGTTCTTTCAAATGGAGAAAACCAGATTGATTATGACTCAGATTTTATTGCCAATATGAACAGATGAAAGTGTCAAGAAATAATTTCCGTAACGGTAAAAAGTTACGGAAATGACCATTACGGAAATGATGATTTAAACATTTAGACCAGTATAACGTCTCTCGAGGGTGATGCCTGGCGTGACTGTTTTTATATTAGGGTACAGGTCACAATTCTGTTTGCACTGCCAATCAAAACGGACATTAATTTCCTATATTTATAGTGTTATACAGCGCTACGGAAATGACACTGAATAAAAATACTTTCGCTCATTTTTGCAAAAGTCTGTATTTTGATGGATATTCATCGGAGATACCGGAGATAAATGATGTGTGCCAAGTAGCCAATTCATGCAGGTACTTAATGACCAGGTTAGTTTTTGGATTCAGTGTTTTCAATTTTATAGACTGCCCTTCAAAATGTTCGTTACGGAAATGACTCAAATACAGGGAC
This sequence comes from Ophiothrix spiculata, assembly GCA_000969725.1. NCBI lineage: Eukaryota > Metazoa > Echinodermata > Ophiuroidea > Amphilepidida > Ophiotrichidae > Ophiothrix > Ophiothrix spiculata. Next base: position 171,576 of record JXSR01S008780.1, read on the forward strand.
AGGATTTTTTGAACAAATATGGTAAAATTTAGGATTCAATTGATACATTATGGCATTATTTGATAGATAGGATATGTTATACTAGTAAATACTTAGTGATCAAGAGTATTTCCAAAAAGAAAAATTTCACTACCAAATAAATAATGACAATTGTAATTTTAAGCGTAACCATAAGGACATAGGGTTTTCGGGGGGTTTGGATCAAACATGAGGAAAAATAACAACCTTTAACTTTGTTTATCAAGGTTTTTATGATTTTTTACAATAAAGATCATATTTATCAAGACAAAACCACAAAATAAATATTTCAGAATTTTATTTTTTAAAATTTATTGTGAGTTAAAGTAGCGGGACACCAAAATAGACACTTAGCGAAGAACCACCCTATTTATGGTATGCTTTGACTCAAATATTTGGATGTAAAATTTTCTGGTCCAATTTCAAGTTCCCCTTGAAAGAAACTCTATTGAATATTGCTATTGATCTGCTCACTCAACCGTAACAATGTTTACCAATTTATTATGTTTATGCTCTCTTTTATCTGTGCTGAAAAAATGAACACATTTGATGCAATAATAAGACAGATATGATAATTTTTCAAAGGTGACCCATTTTTATTTCATTCAAAAACACCCCTACTTTATGGCCAATATAATAATCATGAAATTGGACCAGACAAAAATCCACCTAAATATTTGATAAAACATAACTTTTGTTGTACACTACCGATTGAAATGAAAAAACGGTATCTACACATGATCTAAAAGATCAATTCATCATGTTCATTGCCATTCACCCCATAGCCATAGGCATTGGCTATAAAATGCAACCTTTAGTTCTTTACATACTTTCAGACTATCTGTTAAACCCAAGAAAATTACACGCAAAGATTTTAAGGTTTTTTCTGGGACTCCCTGTACCAAAAACAAATCCAATAAGCTCATGAGCAAAAGTCATGGATGAAAGTAGTCCGAGTCTGAGACGAAAACATTTTCGTCTCAGGCTCAGCCATTAATAGCTAGGATGAAAGGGGCGCTTCATTTTTACTTTATTAAGCTTAATCGAAGACATGTATGATGTAATCGGAGGCTCTTTTTTCTCATAGCCAAAAGCTGAGCTAGATGTCTGGACCCTGCAAATTACACATCTAACAATTAATGGTAATTTCTACTTCTCATATTACATTAGTTATTGCTAGTCAAGGATTTTTAAAAGATATTACCACTCACAAGTTGCACATCACACCGACCACCAGCGATGTCAGCTTCCTCCGTTGCCAAGCGCCACTGCACCGCTGTTCGTGCTGTTGCACTTAGTTTCCACCGCAAGCTCCGCGCAGGCGTGAAAACACACAAAGGTCGAGGTCAACATGGCGGGAATAACAACAAATAAACAACCGATAGTAGTACACAAAAACCGTTCTAAAATCGTCAATTTTGCATTATTTCGTCTGAAACTTTGGAAATATTTAGAAATGATCAAAGGTAAACTTATTTTATATTTGGATTTTTGCTGGCTGTTGTGGATTTTTAAAAATGATTGGTCGCATTTTCGCCGAATTCGCCGTCTTTGGCGACTATTTGATCAAAAAATCTTCCGAAATTTCGTCAAAATTCATGCATTTTAAGATTTTTCTTGACAAAACCAGAT
>JXSR01S008781.1:24060-34435 GCA_000969725.1 Ophiothrix spiculata
TAATTCAATGAGAAGTGGTATAATGTGTGAATAACCTTTGTAAGCACTTTTTGAAGGTAAAAATTACAAAAATGTCCTTCAAATGCATTAAATCAGGATAATAGGCACTGACAAAAAATGTTTTCCTTTGAAATTATTCAGCCGGATAACAGAGTAATCCGTATAAAGGAGGTTCGGATAAAAGAGGTTGCACTGTAATTGTAAATGGGGATACTTTCACAAGGATGTAAGTTTTTCTAGTTTTGAGGTTCACTGTCTAACCGAAAACAAATATATATTTGTATTGTGTGTATTTGCTACTAATATAAATAAAGCTTTAATGACGGTTCATCACATGCAATATTGTCCCGATTAATTGTCTGCTTTTGCAGAATAAAAAATGATGCAGAATAAAAAATATTTCTGTGAAAAATTATCTGTTTTAACAGTGTTTAGTCAGATTTTATTTGTATTGCATTATAGTATAATCTGATAAATGGTCATCATGCAAATAAATAATGTTGCGTTTTTATGAAAGTTGTGTTATTAATATTGGGAAAATAAAAAATATGTATATATGTATATTAAAATCAAAACGGCTCTGAAACTTTGTTTTTGATTTGTTGTCAATCAGGGTTGGCTTTTTCCCGGCTAAAACTAGTTTTTGCCGTTTCTGGCAAAAACTGGTTTTAGCCAGCTAAAGCCAACCCTGATGTCAGTGGCTCTTGAAATGGTTCTTCAGGTGACAGTGTCACATGAATAATCATTTTAAAGAGTCACTGACATCAGGGTTGGCTTTTAACTGGCTAAAACTAGTTTTGTCGCTGCCGGCAAAAACTGGTTTTAACCGGCAAAGAGCCAACCCTGTTGTCAATAGGGTACTATGATTATTGTATACAGTAGACTAATGCTGCTTTTATACTTTAACACTTTGGTGGTCAAAAGGGGTCCATATGGACCCAACAATTAATTTTTGCGTGTAGGCAAAAATGTATTAAAATTTTTCATCGCCTTTCCATGAATTATTTAACTTCACTTGGTGACAAAAAAAGATCAAATCTAGCCTCCCTAATTGCCATAATCCAAATTTGCTTCGCTCATAAAATTGTAATGAAGACCTTTTTACAACTTTTATTTTGGGAATTTATGTATTCTTACATTCTGCATATGAGCCAAATTTTATTGACAAATTTGTGGAACAAGTCCAAATCTTTACCCAACCACAACAAAGGGTATTTTTTCCTGTCATTTTCAAACGGTTTGACAAATTATTTTGGTTCTATTTAGGTACTTAATCTGTGACGAGGGTTCCGAAATAAAATCCCTTTGCAAAAGCGCTTTGCTGGTGGTGTTGGGTCCATATTGACCCCGACCACCAACGGGCGTGCGCAAGACCATGACCACTTAAGTGCTAATACTTCTGTTGTCATAATTATGACAAGTTGATATATAAATATTATAGAATAGGTTCTCTATATAATATTAAGTTCTAACAAATCCAATTAAATTTGGTTCACACAAAATTTATTGATATAGGGAGTTTTGTTTTCAAATGTGGATAATTTCCTTTGTGTTCTGGTGACAATTATAAAGTCATCAAGCAGTATCCTTTCGATTATGAAGTCATCCAGTCAAACTAAGTACTGTAAGGGACTAATTTTCGCTAGGGATTTAATTTCGCTAGACTGCAAATTCGCTAAATTAAATCCATCGCTTAAATTTTATTTACCATTGAAACTAATGTAAAATATTCTAAATTAGTGAAATTAAATCCCAGCAAAATTGCTGATAAATTGAAATTCGCCAAAATTTGTCCTTTACAGAATGTTAAAGTCTAGAAACACCACACCATCAACAGTGCAGAAAACCCCTGAAAGGAATGTCAAAATATGTTGCGAGTACCAAATAATTAAATTTGTTAGCTTAGGCCTGAAGAACAATCTTATAATTTGGACCACCAAGTGTCATTAACCACTAATGAGATAACTTTAGGCGTTGGAGCACAATTGGCCACAACTTAAATTGTGAGGTTGGCCACAGCAATTGTCCTTTGATTTTCCAAGATGGCGAAACATAGGCTTAATTTTTCACCTCAAGATCATAGTAAAATGTCCAGTACATATTTTGAAATTATTTAGAGGTGGATGATCAAGCGTACTGTCGCCATCTTGGAAAATTATACGACTGTGGCCAGGTTGGGGCTGGTTGCAAAACGTTGTGGCCTAATTTTGCTCCAGTGCCTAAGTCTCACTTACATAAGGCCCCCAAAAATTTGTTTGGTTGCCCTCCACCGACCGACCCTATTTTTCAGCCCGACTCAAACTTTTTTTATTAAAAAAAAATTGTTGTTTTTTTCTCAAAAATATCAAAACTTACCGAAAACCTACAAAAAAGGAATGTTATATATTTTATGCTTTTTTCTATATTCAACCCTCAAAATGTTTAGGATGTCCCAAATCACTACAAGAGGTATTTGATTGTTTTGATTTGGATGTCGCGGGGAAGTAGTGAAGCCTGGAGCAGCCGATCAACCTAGCGCTCTGTGGAAGAGTATTGAAAAAAACAAAACCATTTTTTAAACGACCAACTGACCCTCTCTGAAAAGAGCTGTGGAGGGCAACCAAACAATTTGTTTGGCCTAATGGTCATATGTTTGCGTATTTGTATGAGAGTTTCATGAAAATCGGATAAAGTTTATGGAAACTGATCAATTTTGTTCACAGGTGAACAAAGTTGACCATATGCATGGACATACACCTGCCACATTACCAAAGGAATTCCAGGATAAATCCTATGGCCCTATTCCCAAAAATCACAAAAATTATTGCTTGAATAATTTTATTTGGTTTATCTATTATAGTCATTCTTGGAATAAAGATACAGTGGAACCTCGCTAACACAAAATCACCAGGGACAACAATTTTAGTTTGTGTAAACAGGATTTTGTGTTATCCAACTGAATTCACATAGAAAATTCACACTTGGGACCAAACAACCATTTTGTGTTATCAGGGTTTTTGTGTTTACAGATTTTGTGTTAACGAGGTTCCACTGTAGTTCTGATCAGTGCACAGTCCCAAAATAATTTGGATTCTATGAAGTCTGGGATAACTAGCCTGTTGAATAACTTTATTTTCTTCAGGGGTGTGAAGAGTTCAGCTTTTAAGCTGATTTCAGCTTTTTTTAATGCCTTTAAAAGAGTCCTAATTTGAGCTTTTTCTTTCATTTTCAGCCTGTTTTTGGCATTTTGTCACTATTTTCAGCTTTTTTCAGCTCTTTTTATCACATGACTCTCACACCAATGTTTCTTGTTTGTGAAAATGATGTCACCAAAACAAAATTATTCCATGAATAAATTTATTCCCCTTTTGTGAATACAAGCCTACTACCCCAGGGGGGGCCATTCAAACATATTGGTGTACACATGCGTGACCAAAAAAACACGTAAAAAGGGGTATTTTTTCATTGTTGGGCAAATCACGCGTTAAGGGTATCAAAAACGCTGATTTTCAAGAAAAAGGGTTGCTAAAAATACCGGTTGAACGTGTTTAGGGTATATACTTGTTTTGTTCTCCGTTTCTAGAAGAGTTAACTGGATTGAATGTGTACATTTTCCAGCTATATACATTGTAAAAACATCGTTTGGATGTATATACAAGAAAGAGAAATGCCCTTTAATATATTTTTGTCTATTCATATCTAATCTATTGCATATAAATAGACTAAACTTGTTTAGGGTCATTTCTGGCAAGAACTTGTTTAGGGACCAACATTTTCAATGAAAGCGCGCTAAAACTTGTTAAGCGGGGTAAACCCCGGGCCTACTACATACCTTTCAGATGACACAACATACACACACAAAACACACCACATATGACACACTTTTGCCTTGCATTGGTCAATATATTTGCTACAAATTACAAAGTACTGCAAACCATAATCAGCATATGCGTGATGCCATAGTACCACAAAACCCTGAAAACCCGAATTAGCAATTTGGCAGTAGATTCTGTATCATTACAACTTGATACCGGTAACAGATAATTCTGACAACACATGCCATTGTTTTTGGATGTATTTTTTGACTGCATAACAGAATGTTCTAACGCAATGCCGGGGTTGTTTTAAAGAAGTCACTCAAACAACAGCGTATTGAGCTACAACGTATGCCTATATACAATGTTTTTGGTTGTACGAAAGTCGTACTGGTCTTATATGTGTACCGACGCGGCAAAAGGGTCCAGTTGTCGGCTCGTACATGTTGCTCCTTGTAGCATATCTAATGTATGGTATTTGTATACATCAGATATGCTACAATGAGCAACATGTAAGGGTCGACAACTGGACCCTTTTGCCCCGGCGGTACACATATGTGACCCGTCATATCGAAAGGTACCTTAATACCGGCATAGTAAATTGCGAGATACAGGCCATTGAAGCTGGGTATAGCCAAAAATCACGTCCAAGGTCGAATTTCTAATTTCATCAGAAACATTACCATTGAAGTGAATTCTATCATATTAATCAGGTTCAAACATCTAAAACATAAAATAAATGTTTTATAAATAAAGATAAAAATCCTTTCTCCATTCAAGTTTTACCAGTTCAGAAATTCCAAACTCGATTTTCTCAGTACTACAGTTTTCTGAATCAGCCCGATGCCTTTTACCAATTTGGATGTAACTATGCAATCCAACATCCAATAACCAAAAGCAAGGTGTCATTTGATATAGACCAAAAAAATCAATTTTCATTTTGGGACCCTTAAGGTACCTTTCGATGTAATGGGTCACATATGTTTGGGCTCTACACGTTGAATGTGTCACTGATCCATTATAAAAATATCAATCTTGAAAGATCTTTTAATTTCTTTGGCATCTTGAATACACCTTGAAATATTGCAATCTGGTTGTAGACGGGTCAACATTTTGACACTTATTGATGACAATGAGGGGATACTCGTACAATGGGTGAAGGATGTGCCACAAATATGGATTATAGCAAAATCATGCTGTCTGTACTCTGACTCAGGTATATTTAGCACATTTATTACTTTGCTCTTTGCAAAATTTGGCACATTGAACAAGTATAATACGACTCGTCACATCATAAGACGGCACTTGTCGGAACCTGCATGTTTCTCCTTTCATGATAAAAATAGCATCAAGGTATTCCACACCTGAAATTGAACAGTTCTTTTTGACTGGTGATAAATAACTTGAAATGACATGATGCAGATATACGAGGTTGTGAATAAATGGTTGACCTGCTTCTTGAAATGTCTTGATGCTACATACTTTGAAATAAATGTGTGTATACACGCAGTGCTTATGGTGTAATTTAGCCATTAAGGGATCACTTAAACTCGCGGTTGACCGCCATTGTTCCCGCTAAGGATTTTGACTTTGCGCCAAAGCGACATAAAAGAAAAAAATTATTTCGCCATTGCCAATTTCGGAAAATCAAACCTCAAAAAAGAGAGTAATTTTGTATATAATATGAGTAAAACTTACGTAAGTGAAAGCTGTGTAGATTAAACTTAAAACCTATTTTTGACTTTTTCGTTTTTGGGAATCCCTTGCGCCAATTTTGTGAACTTCTGCGCCAATTTTGCGACATACGGCCTTAGCAGGAACACTGTTGACCGCCCAGAACCGCGGTTGCTATTGTTCTGAAAAATGGTAACCTTCCAGAACCGGCGGTTCAAGGCTAAACATGCTGCATGGTGGTTGGATTTTGAAGCTATCCCTATGGCCATAGGTGCAATGTCAAAAATAGTCCTTTGGTAAAGAGTTCGTAATTATTAGAAGACAATTTCTGTGCTCTAATATACAAATTACACCATGTATTTTCGGAAAACTATGTAAGTGCACTAAGTTGTCCCGAAAGAATGTATTTGTATTTTTAGCACATTTATGTGTTAGTGTAATATAAATAGCCATGAAATTACTTTTACCACATGTCAGCCCTTTTCAACATATGATTGACACCAATGGCTATAAATTTATTGGATTTTTTATGGTTACCATATAATTAGACACATCTTCATACATATCTGCAAAACGGAACATAACTCAGCCGTGAAATTTCACATGGGTTATATTATGAGAACAATATGAGCAACATTCTGGTACCAAAATCTCAAACAGTTTGAAAAAAAGTTGATGCAATCGGACTATGCTCCTTTAAAACATGATAAATTCAAGTATTGTAATACAAAGCCCCGTTGTAACACACTTCCTATCAAACACCAAGGATGGGGCAAACAGATGGACTGCTGGAAAGAACAATGGATAGAAATTAAGTGAATAAAATTCAAATTGTTTATTATTTGTTGCTTCCTATTCTGTTGGACGCACTGATGTCACAGACTAGAATCATGTCTTCTGATTGGTCAATTGAGGCTGTTCCATGTTATTCCCTGGCGTGAAACATTGAATGACAAAGTCTACAAAATGCGTCTTTTCAGCTAAATTATTTTTTGTATCAATCCCTTTCTTTGATACAATTTGTGCAAATATGTGTCTTTCACTTTATTATAAAAATAAATTAATGAATCACAGCAGAAACATAAAATATTTTGGAAATACTGGTTCACTCCATAGACATCGCACAGTAAGTTTCACTTCTGTAACAATGAATGAGTACGCCAAGTTCAACAACTGCGTCCGACAGAATATTTTCACAAACATAGGACATGAGGAAAACAGATGAAAAGGAACAGGGGAATGATGATGAAATGTTATCATATGGAAAGAACAATGGATATAGATCGATAAGTAAAAATGAATAATATTTCTGATTTGTTAATTTATAAAATTACAACTATATATATTTTATAAGCCACATTGCAACACACTTTATAAAATGATTTCACACACCTTAAAATAGAGTACTTTTGCTTGATATTAGTTGTTTGCAAATAATATACATCGTGCATTAATACATTAAAAATAAACATTTTCATTGAATAAATCTATGCATATATAATAGAGTATATCTGGAGGGATACAAAAAAAACAATGATTAGATTGGATCGCGCTATTACGCAGGTTATTAATACTAATTAATAACCTGCCTAATAGCACGATCCAATCTAATAAAATTATTTATACTTTTACACAAACAACTGCGCGGTCATTATCAGGTACGGTAACAATGACCCGCGTATGTGATGTCATTAGCGCTGAATGTGTTTCTATTAAAACGCCCATGAGGTGCGTGTATGCACCCCACACATGCGCGCGTTTATCATATTACACGATGATCGTCATGCCTAGACTGATCAAAATTCTCTTACAGGGATAAGTAGACCTTTTAAGTAAGAAATAAGTTTAAACACCTCGGTCTACAACAATCACCTCCAAATTCACACAATGACCTCAAAAAAGATGGCGCATTTATCATTAGACAATAATAACTGTGCACCATCTTTTTTGAGGTCATTGTTTAAAATCGAAGGTGTTTGTTTGGGCCAAGTTACTTTTCTGAGGGAGCGTAGCTCCGGAAGAAATTTACTGGGGCACAAAACAAACACCAACAATTTTAAGCAATGACCGAATTAAAAGATGGTGCAAAGTTATTATCATTAATAACCGCTCTTTCGACATTTTAATGCCTTTTATGTGTAATTTTATGAAGAAATACTTTATTAAATCTCAATTGTTTCTTACTTCAAGGTCTTCTTATCCCTACAAGAGAATTTCAATCAGTCCAGGCATGACGATAAATGTGTGTGTGTGTGTGTGGTGCATACGCGTGCTTGATATTGGCGTTTTATGAGAAAACGCATTCAGTGCTACTGACATCAAATACGCGGGTCATTATAAGAAGTCATTGTTACCTGATAATGACCGCACGTTTCTTTGCATAAAAGTAGATATAATCTTAAAGTAAGAGATTCGATCGCGCTATTACGCAGGTTATTAATGTCTATTAAAGTTGAACCCAGGGGTTCTCAACTAGTTTTTACAAAGTGCCACACATAAAATGATAAAATTGTATGGTAGAAGGGCCAAATGGACTTCTTTTCACACAACATGTTTCTGATGTATTTCTGTTGTTAGAGACTCAAAGCACTATAGTCAAACCGCCAAATTTGGCGCCAAGGCCACTGGTTGAGAAGCCCTGGTTTAACCCTATGTCAGCATAAATCCTGTGTAATGCCACCATTTGATATATAATTAACCCTCGTGCTTAAGCTTACTCGTGCTACTGTCACAGGTTTATGACACAAGACTTGCGAGTTGCTCAATGGAATATTCAAATATATGAATATTGGACAAGAATTTCATTAGGCCAAAAAATTGTTTGGTTGTCCTCCACAACTTTTTTTGAGCAAGTGCGGGCGGGCGATTTGTTTTTTCTTTTTTTAGATTTTTTTCAAATGTAAGTCAAAAATACACCAATTTATGGCCTCTATAAAGATCTATAAAGTCTACTGTACCGAAAAATCTCTTTATACATGTTTAAAAAAACAGTATTAAAATGGAAACAAAATGAAAACAACAACTTCAAAAAATCAAAATTCTCAAAGAAAAAACACTATACAGTATACTTTTGTACAGTAAGCCTAAAAACTTTTTTCTAGTTTCGAAAAATAGGGGCGGGCCGTAGAGGACAACTAAATAACTTTTTTTTTTGCCTTATAAATGTTCTGTAATTATGGAGTTTTTTCTTAGGCCTATTTACAAAAAATAAAAGTTACATGCACAAATGAGACAAGCATGCGCGCGCAGGCAAAACATTACATGCACAGATGCATTTGTGCATGTAAAACACCCCTATTTCAAACACTGTCTGGATATACTCTCAAGTTTCAACCTACACTTAGACTCCGACAACTCATCATGTGGGTGCAAGAAAGTCGTATCTGTAATAGCTGCCATTTGCCATAAATTTGGATTACACACTGTCTAATCTCCAATATTGAGTAAGTGCTTTTTGAAATGGTTCTTCAGGTGACACCGTCAGTGTCACCTGAAGAACCATTTCAAGAACCACTGACATAAGACGGTGAATTTTTGAGGGATTTTCACATTCTTGTTAAAGAATAAAATAAAAATAACTTAGGGCAGCCATTGTAGATACGACTTTCTTGCACTCACATGACAAACTTACCCTGAACACAAAAATAATTTAGTACAGAGATATTGAAAGTTTCTCTGCATCATAAACGAAATGGGGAAACGGCAACCTTAGTAGTACGAGGGTTAACTCAATAAATTACATAATAGATACATAAAATTGCTTTGTATACACATGTACTGCCTGATATCGAACAATGTTATTTGTCATGAAAACTTGGATATTCGGCTATTTCTAAGACCCTTATATTGCATTAATTTTGATGAGGTAAAATAACTTATCAAATACTATAAACCTGACTAATTATTGAATGTTCTTAGACCATTCCTATTTATTGACATACTCCCGCCGTTGATGGGGTAAATCCACAGAATCGGACCTCAGAACGAGGCCAAGTATGATATGACCCTACTTGGCCTCCTTTTGAGTTCCGATTTCCCATCCGATTCTGTGTGTTTATAGGAATGGTCTATACGTGTTGGTACAAATCATTAAAAAAAAGTAGAAAACTGTTCAACAATTAACACTTACGTTTTTGTTCCGAATAATTCTGATATATTTATATTATATTCAAAAGTCCCTTCTGGAAACAACTTCAAGATCTATGATGCCACCTACGCTAAATGTCAGAAGTACTGAGATCAGTCAGAAATCAAGATTAGACAGCTGATGACGGTGATGGTATCACTGAAATTATTTGGAGCAAAAACTTAATGTTGTTGAACAGTTTTTAAAAAATCACCTTGTTTAGGCTTTCTCCAAGGAAACCCAACTTGGTACTCGGTACCAAGTAAGCTAAAGGAAGTTTATCTTCAACAGGTCTCCAAGATGTTTTAAATTCAGTTTTGAATGCAGGAGGAAGACCGGATTACCCGGAGAAAAACCTGCGGAAGCGAGTATGGACTAATAACCATATGCACATAAAGCGCCGGGCGCGGGACTCGAACCTGATACCTCATTGGTGCAGGGTGAGGGAACTACAGCTGTGCCAACTCGCTCCCCCAAATTTCTTCTAATGAATAATCATTTCATGCACAGTAATTTTCATGCAGTCTTATTTTGAATCATTTTGCACTGTTCAATTTTTGCGCCCCAGGATGTTTATTTAATGGGCAATATTTGCATGCATGCAAACTACCATTTTTTTGCAGAACATTTAATTTCACTTTAGATCAATCAAGCAAGAATAGCGCAAAAATAAATGTAGCACAAAAATACCACTTATCACATTTAAACGAAGGCTGGCTCACATTATGACGGCGATGACCAACGTAAGTTGACGAATGTAAAAAATCTAATATTATTGGCA